>OVBJ01000488.1:0-53888 GCA_900406535.1 Noccaea bulbosa | reverse complement strand
CTGATGACGTGGACGTGATTAGTGTTTGTTTTAGTTAATCTGTACACATGTTACTTTTTTATTGGTGAAGTGACTTGTGCTTTAGTATATAAGGGATAATACTAGGACACAAATAAAAGAGGTTAACTAAATATTCCTAACGAGTTAACCAATTTATAAGGATAATGCATATGATAAAAATGTATTATCTAGTTAACTAATTTACACAACTAATAAGTTAACAGAGATATATCATGCAGACTAAATGTTATCTACATAATTAACCTATTAAACAAGTTAACCTACAATGAAAACTAAATTAGGACATATATAAAAGAGGTTACCCAAAAATTTCAAACAAGTTAACTAAGTTATAAGGATAATGCATCTCATAAAAATTTGTTATTTGGCTAACTAGTTTATGCAACCAATAGGTTAATATGTATAACATACATATATCATGTAAACTAATTAAACAAGTTAGCTATATAATCAACCAATAAATAAGTTAACCTTAAATTTAATTTAATTCATTTTCTGTATTTACATTGGAATGACGGTCGCAACCTCGCAACCCACCATAAACGATGGCGTCCATCAAAAAATAAGACCAGAGGTTAAGATATTCTTATCTTGTACGACTGTACCAACTTCCACAAATATGTAAAGGAGATCAATTGACAGAAATCTGGTTGAAGATTCATTGGAGAAACCTCAACAACATATTGACTCAATCCAAAGTGACCAAATCTTGTGATTGCTTACCGAAACCATCGATATAGCCTCTGATTTCTGCTGTCGATCTAGCCGCATTGGTGGCGGATTATACAACTATTTCTCTTTGTGAATAGTTGTGCGTGCGATTAAAACTCCCCCGAACCCGTGTGCTATTTCTAAAATCGATTGCTCAAATAAATAAAAGATAGATGAAGCAAAATCAGGAAACAACAAAAAAGAAAGTGAGCTTGGAAAGATGAAGGATGGGGAAGATGAATTGTGAAATTTCTCTCACTTCTCCTTCTCATACTCGATTGAGTTGTATATAGGGATAGGGTTGTCTTTTACAATAAGACAATCCAAGATTATAACACGTGAATCTAAAAGGAAAAAAAGACAGATTAAGAAGTTGCTTCAAAGGAGTTTGAGAAACAGACCTGTTTTTAGTCTCGAGCTCCTCTTCCACATGTAATTTTAAATCCTCCCGTTTACCCCGAGTAGGAAAGTACCACATTTGGGCACAAGAGGCATCCATGAGCAAATGAGAATAAAGATGAAGAAATTGGAAATTTAGAATCTTTTGTGTATCAAATGTAGATTACAATACCATGAGCAAATGAGAATAAAGATGAAGAAATTGGAAATTTATAATCTTTTGTGTATCAAATGTAGATTACAATACCATGAAACTACGAGATTTATCTTCCACCTCGAAATGAGAAGAACAAAAGCTTCATAAGAATGAGCATGTAAAGGTTACGCGCTGAGCATAATTTGGAAGAAGAAAACCGTACGTATTACACTGAAATACGGCAATGCTAACTAATCCTTTTGAGTAGTCAGACAAAAAAAAAAAAAAAGATTTCATTAGTTGTTGGTTTTGTTTTTTTCCTTCTACGCCATTTACTTTATGGTCTCCTTTTATCTTGGTAATGTTCAAATTAAACATATAAGAAATGAACGAACAGCTCAATACAGTGAGGATCCCAAATTAGACCAGTGCCTTTCTGTTTGGTTTTGGAAACAACATATATAGTGGTACTATCATTCTAAGCTGTCTAGCATTTTCAAAGGTTCAACTTCCAAAAAGAGATGACTAAATTTGCTTAATGATGAATAAGAAATCATTATATTTCTGAGGAATCAAAATGCAGGGTTATTATATATACTTCAAGCACGTAATTGCACACAACAATAGTTTATTAGCACATTTCGAAGTAGTTGATGCATGAAATAACTGTTTTCCCCCAATTTTATTGCAGCACGTACCTGTTATGATTTGTATTTCAAATTGGATACATCTCCATAAAAAAGATCAGATTTATTTAATTCTCCAACTACGATTTTATGATTTTGAGTAATTGGTTTTGGAAATGACATTAACACCCTTGAATTTTCTTATATCACAAAATATCCTAACCCAGATCAACAAACTCTTCTCTCGGCATCAGCATCAGCCTCCATTGAGATCGAAAGGGTTATTCGTAAATCGAAGAAGCTAAAACTTTGACCCCCATACTTGAAGGTTAAGATTCCGCCAAGATGGGCTCCACACCGTTAGCCTTGGCCCAATCTCCTCCTCCGAAACCTCCAGCCACTGGAAGAAATCCTCGTTGTTGGTCCGAGCTTCCTCTAGATCTAATGCCATTGGTTTTCGAACGCCTCGGCTTTACCGATTTCGAACTAGCTAAATCGGTTTGTTCATCATGGCATTCTGGCTCGAGACAATCTCAGCCAAACAATCAGATCCCTTGGATGATTCTGTTCCCCGTGGACAAGAGCTACTGTCTCTTGCTCAATCCTCAAGACAAAGAAAAGGTGTACAAAACTCAACATCTCGGCGACGACTTTGCAAATAGCTTTTGTTGCAAGACTTATAGAAGCTGGCTTTTGATGCAAACTTATTGTAGAGGCTGGGAAAAAAAACCATATCTATATTTTAAATATTTTGACGCACGAGAGGATCAATCTACCCACTACCAAAACAATCTTCACTCCTCAGATACTATGGATAGACGAGAAAATTAACCAGAGATTATCTTGTTATAGGCAATGTTGACGACGAAAAATTGATTTCTTTCAAGAAAGGAGATAGCTCGTGGAAAGAAATCCTCCTGTTTCCAGGTATTGGGGATAGGCGTATGGGATGTCATGAAATAATCCCACAGCTGGTATACAAAGATGACAAGCTTTTTTGTCTCAACTTTAACAAACTCCATGTTTTCGATTTCTCTGGAGATGTTCCGGTGCTGGTTTTCACAACTTGCGTAAAGGAATGCGTGAAAAGACGATTAGTTTATCGCATGAGAATTCCACCCGAGGACGACGTTTACATGAGGAATAATGTGGTAGTCACTCTAGGAGGAGATATCTTAATTGTCACGAGAGAACTTCCGCGACGGTCCCATACATGGAACTTTAATATCTTCAAGATGGCTGGTTATTCATCCAAGTGGGAGCAAGTTTTTACTCTGGGAGATGAGGCTATTCTCTTAGAGTTGGGTATAACAGTGCTCGCTAAGGACCTGGAAGGAATCACTAGTGACTCCATCTACTTCTGTGAAGACCTTCATGGAGAACTGGATTACGAAAATGATTTGTACATATACAATCTCGATACAAAGATGGTGGAACAACCACAACGATTTGTTTCTTCCTCCGATCCGTTCTCTTATGCTTGTTGGTTCTTGCCCAGTTTCAAAAGGGGATGATTCATCATATCATCCAATAGTTTTCTCTCGTTGTTTTTATTTTTCTTTTCTTATGTATTAAAAAATGTGACACTGATAAAGAAATTTCCTCATTGTCGTAAAAATGTGTACCAAATACTACCAGTCGTTTGACCGAGGACCTTGCTAGTGATTACGTTTCTGTATGCGTTTCATCAGTGGAAAAATAACCAAATCTAGCATGCAACAACATGGGGACCATAATGTTAGTAAGTTGGTAAGTTGGGATTTTAACTATTGTTGTTTTTCAAGATCGAGCTTTTCTAGGTTACATTCTTTTGAGAGTAGATAGAAAATTAGAAATGATAGTTCCTTTTATTTAGATAATAGTATATGCTTACAGCTCGTGACTTATCTTGTCATAAACTTTCTTTGTTAAGAGCAAGTCATCACAACCCTATTTAAGAACGCCTATGCTGCTGCTTTAGCGAAGCCTACTTTTGGGTTTTCAGTGTCTTGGTAATCGAAGATGGTATGGTACGCTTGCATGAATGGCTGACCCAAATACCTAGATTCAAATCCAATGATTAATTTTTAACTTAGGGAATTATTTAAAAAAAAAAAAAAAAATTAACTCAAAATCTCGGCAAGAACTTCATGTCAACTTACCACATGCCATCCTCAGCAGAATTCACATCAAAACGAAGGTAGCATAATCTTCTTGATATGTACTTAAAAAATATAAAATAAAAGAAATGTGTCAAGTAATTAAAGTCGGAAAAATAAACAAACTCAAAGTATTGATAAATTTGATCTTACCTGTTCTGGAGTAAGGGGATAAGTCATTGTTCCAAATGTGAAGGTGACCACGGGCGCCGTTTCAATTTTAGCGCATGCAATCTGTCGAGCGTTTCTACCTCCAATTTGTTTGTAGATAAACTCAATATATTCCTAAACATTATAAATACAGAAACACATAAAGGGATTAATAAATTATGATACAAACGAAAGAATATATATACTAAGTAAAAATAAATTCTCTTACCTCTGGGACAAGAATGTCACTCATACCAGAGTCGATAATTGCTGTGCAATGTGTTGAGGAACATGGGACTTTATTATCTTGACGACCAATGTAAACTGGGAGCATTTGGATTTTCCAAAAATCTTTGTTTGATCTTGGTGTCGTCATCAACACAGGAAAATAGTTATGTACCCCAATGAAGAGACTCTGGTCGTATCCACCAAAAAATACCTGACCGCCATTTGGGTTTTCGTCTGTTTCAGCACCTCGCCTAAGCCACATAGAGAATATGTGTTTCGTGATCAGATTTTTTTTTTTTTTTTTTTTTTTTTTTTTTTTTAAAACCACATTTTATTAAACTTCGACAAACGGTTACAGCAAAGATAGAGCTCAACATACATATGATGAGCTACTTAATATCGAATCTTCTGCTACGATATACTTTAAGTAAAGATAATGAGAGTCAGCCTCGTCCTCCACGTCCACGAGATCCTCGTCCGCGAGCCGTTGCTTGCCAATGCATTTCTTTAGCCTTTGTTGATGGTTTAACCGGTCTATCTCGAAGAATTCTTTTCCCGGCTGGTGTCATAAAATCTGTCTGCTCTGACTCTATGTCTGAATCTGACGCATCTACTTCAACTTCCGGTATAGCCAACGAGGCAAACTTGTTAGAACCAAGATCTGGCTCAAACAATCTCTCCCTCTCCGATTGGACAATTAGGTGATCTTGAGCAATAATATCTGTTGTGAGTAATAGAGGAATAGCAGCCCCTAAAGTAGGAGGCTCAATAGCTTTCTCACCGATGATAGTAGGCTGAGTGATAGATTGTGTTGGAGACACAATAGCGGTAATTGGAGCAATGGCGGGAATTGGAGCAATGGCAATAGGTTCACAAGGAGGTACCTCGGTAACAGGAGGGGGAACCGAAGCAGACTGAGCTGAGGTAGAGTCCACATGAACAGATATTGGATCTTTCGTTGGAGTAGTTGTAGTAACTGCAATGCATACATTGTCATCCACCACAGGAGCCGTAACTGTTGCATTAACAACTTCACTTGAAACAAGTTCAGATTGCAAACAACGCTTAACTTTGTGTCCCAACTGGCCACACCTAGCACACTTTGATGGCAACCAAGCGTATTCCACATCAACCATACAAATAAATCCAGTTTTGTCCTCAGCTGCAATTCTTGGGGGAAAAGCTTTGCTCAGTTCCACCTCTACCAAGATTTTTGCTTCACCCGTAAAGATGGGATCTAGTCGGGGCTTGTGAGTTGCCATCGGAGCACCTAGACCCGAAGCTATATGACTAATTCCGGAGATAGAATACAGGATGCTGGGTATCTTCTTTAAGGTTACCCACACTGGAATTGTCTTGATTTCAGGGATAGCTAAAGAAGGTTCCGGGGTCCAAGGAGCAACAAACATCAGGCAATCGTCAACATGCCACAACCCTCTCTGAAGAACCCACGTCCTAGTGGATTCGTCGGGAATATGGAATAGGTAACTAGTATCCCCAAGCTTCCTAATGGTTACTTTGCAAGTTCTTCCCCATAACTTGTTAAAGATCGCAAATATTAAACCACCAGGGGGAGGGGTACATCTGTAGAACTGCCCTAGTACATATTCCTTCTGATTCTCTAAACCTTGCACCAAGACATGTTGAGGAATTTTTACCTTCGGAGTTCCATCTTCTAGGAATTCAGGCTCAGTTGCTCTGTAGAGATTCCTTGAAGAAGGATCCATTTTTGCTGCCCATGGAAACCTGATATCATCCTCCATGGTCTCTGGTTTTTCTAAAACCCGTGACTCACGGTGGGTGGATTTTGTCGCTCCTAAACGAGGCCACATTCCTTTGTAAGGAGGAGCGGTTGCAAAGTTCAGCTTCTTATTCCAAGCTCCGAGAGAAGGTTGGTGTGAAGGTATTTGGCGTGGTATAGGAGCCAGGGCCACAGTTCCTGTCGTTTTATTGGCTGCAAGAGCTACCGGTGATGGTTCAAGAGCAGCAATAGGAGCCTCCAACGAATCAGTAGTCGGACTTGTTGGTAGAGATGTGGATGAAAAACCTTGCGGCGGTGGAGAAGCCACCGTTCCCGCCGGAGGGTTGGATTTCAGAGCCGAATCTGACTGTGGCACCACAACTTCAGAAGCAGAGCCTTCAACCAGTTCACCGCTGTGGATCTCTGTTGGCGTTACAGCTTGAGATGCGGGGGCTGTATCACGGGAAGAGTGGGGGTTAGCGTGACCAAAAGGAAGCTGCCCTCCAGTCACCGGCGCTGTCAACGAGGTGAGAACATCCGCAGGAGTGATGATGGTATCTAAGACCGGCGGTGAAATTTCGTCTCGGTAGACCGGAGATGAAGCTTTTGCCGGAGATGTAGCTGAAGCCGCAGATCGGTCGATCTCAGCGATTGTTGCCTGCGAGAGAGTTTTCCCCACTCCATCTATTCAAGTAGGGCCAGCGTGGATCTGGAGAAGCAGCAGCTGTAAGAGCGGAGGTAGCTCCGGCGACGTTAGTTACAGGTGCCGCTTCTGATGTCGGAGGCAGAGATGGAGATGTCGACGGAGATTGAGTGTTTTTCTTGCGCCGAGTCATTTCAGAGGGAGACAGCAAGTCTGAGAGGAAGCAAATCTGATCGTAATCGGAGGATTAGCCGGCGACGAGATCGCCGAAGCGATTCGTCAAGAAAGCTCGGGAAATTTTGTGTTGCCTCTAGGTCGTCTTTTTTGGGGGCGCGTGGTGTGGCGCGTGGTAAGGTTTTTCGTGATCAGATTTTGTTTAACCATGTTTTCCCAAACACTGGTAGTTCCTTCCACAGCCAAAGATGGAAAAGCCAATCCTAACACACCATCAAACTTCACTTCTTAATTTAAAAAAACCATCAGCCTCATTCCCCTCTATGAAATCTTGCCCCTTAAGTATAATGCCACCAACCATGACATTGTCTCGGCTTACGGTACCTTTTAGTGCACCCCTCACGTATTGAATATTAACATATTTTCCCACTACAAAATTAAAGACGTATTAATAGGAATGTATGTAATAGATAAGTCGGACAAATATGAGTTTGAAAATCCATTACTTTTCTATATATCAAGAAAACCAATTGTGATAAGGAATATTGGTTAGTTTTGATTTTGAAGTGTTAGGATGTAATTGAATAAAGAGACGAGTGATATCGATTCATATTGCATATTCAGATTTTGTGACCATAAAAAATACAATTATTGACTATAATTTTTAAAAATATCAAAAGTAAACAAACAAAAAAGCAGAGTAATTTGTACGGTACCCTTGTTGTACGTGCTTGATTTTCCTCCGTCGAACTTTGGGTGCTTAAAATCGGTGACTTTAGGCCACTTGGTTAATTTGTAAATGGTGAATAAAAGTTATAAAACGTGACAAATCGATTTCGTGTAATCAAATCCTATATTTTTACAAATTCATAATTTTCTGTTATCGTGCCATTATATGGAACCAAAAAAACCGTACACTAATTTGATCGGAGTATATTTTGTTTCATTCTCATAATTAGTTTATCAAACGGGTCAGAGTCAGGTGTATTATACGTACACGCAATGTATTTTACTTACAACGTCGTTAAGAACTTAAGATAATCTAAAAAAGGTCACGTGAGTCACGTGATGCTTCTCTGCTATTAACCTCTCCGCAATTCGAAAACCCTAGCCAGTTCTCTACTTTCGGGAGCTTTTTCCGCTCAGCCCAGATCTCAATTTCCATTCAGGTGAGACTTACGCCTCTCTCTTTCTTCTGTTCCATCGGAATTTTTCTTTCAGGTTATCGGAATATAATTCATATATGGTCGACTAGTCAAATCTCGTTGGTTCTAGGTTTTTTTTTTCCCTTGTTTCTTTGGTTGATCGTCGTCCAATTAATTTGTGTGTGTGAACGCTTTCTTTGTTTCGATTTTATTAATGTTTTTGAATTGCGTTTTTGATTTTGTTAAAAGGAAAAATGAGCAGCCGTTCGAGTAGAACGATTTACGTCGGGAACCTTCCTGGCGATATCCGCGAGAGAGAAGTTGAAGATTTGTTCAGTAAGGTAAATCAATCGTTTCTGATATATCTACAAGTCGTTTGCACACGGCGAGCAATTGTAATTGTGTTTGATTTTGTTCAAGGCGTTTATGTTCAACGTTTTTCTTTGATTTCAGGATGAAATTGAATGCATCAGTTGTTATAGTTTTTCTTGCATATGTTGGCTGCTTATTATTTCAAGCAAATTTCACTAAGAATTGTTGTTCCTTTTTCTATTTTGGCAGTATGGACCTGTTGTTCAAATCGATTTGAAGATTCCACCAAGGCCTCCAGGCTATGCATTCGTTGAGGTCAGCTTGTTATGCAACATCATGTTTTTTTTTTGTGAGATACTGCCACAACCACAGTGAACGATTTATAATCTGATATGTGATACATTTGCTTTAGTTTGACGATGCTCGGGATGCTGAAGATGCAATTCATGGCCGTGATGGTTATGACTTTGATGGACATCGCTTACGGGTTCGTGAATCCTCAAATCCCAGAGTTTCAACACAAACTTTGCTATTTTAATTGTTTTTTTTGACTGGTCGCCAAACATGATTGATGGATTTTTGCCACTGCAGGTGGAACTAGCTCATGGTGGGAGGCGTTCGACAAATGATGCTCGTAGCAGTTACAGTGGTGGTAGTCGTGGTGGTCGGGATGGTGGTGATGGTGGTGGTCGTGGACGTGGACCATCTAGGAGATCCGAGTTCCGCGGTAAGTATGATATGTTTAGGATTAGTGCGCTCAATGTTTTAGGAGGTATCTCTAACTTAATATTTTTTCACTATACAGTTGTGGTGTCAGGATTACCTTCATCTGCTTCCTGGCAAGACCTGAAGGTGACTATACAATTGTTCACAATTATTGTTCTCAAAGATATATGAATTTTTGACATAACCATTTCTGTTTGTTCCGTAGGATCACATGCGTAAAGGAGGAGAAGTCTGTTTCTCTCAAGTGTTCCGTGATGGTAGAGGTAAGTCCTCATATCTTACCCGAGAATAGAGATGAGCCTAAAGCTTTTTGTATTTTCTTCCGCATTTTAAGTAGTCTATGGCCTGCCTTAAAATTCCATATCTTGGACTCTTTATGTACAGGTACCACTGGAATCGTAGATTATACCAGCTACGAGGACATGAAGTACGCGGTGAGATGTTCCTCTTGTTCCTACCCTTGATTATTTGTGTTGGTGAGAATTTGTTAATCCTTGATTACTCATGAGTGTATTCTTCATTTTTCTACAGGTAAAAAAGCTGGACGACACGGAGTTTCGGAATGCGTTTTCTCGTGGATATGTCCGGGTATGCTAAAGCCAAAGCCAAGTATTCTGAGAAGTGAATTCTTTTTCGTTGTCCTCTAACATTTCCCCATATCATTATAGGTTAGAGAATATGATTCAAGCAGGGATTCGAGGAGCCCTAGCCGTGGAAGATCGTATTCTAAGAGCCGAAGCCGAAGCCGTAGTCGCAGCCGTGGGAGGAGCCGCAGCAGAAGCAGGAGCAGGAGCCCAAAGGGTAAATCTTCGCGTAGATCCCCTGGAAAATCCACATCGAGATCTCCTCGCTCTCGCTCTAAGTCGAGGTCACCATCTCCTCGAGGGTATGTTTCATTTCCTCTTTTATGTTTATGCTAAAGATTCACCAGGTATCATAGCTTAGGCTTTAGCTCTTCCCTTGAAGTTTGTTGACATATCATAAAAGGAAGTCACTTGGATGCCTTCAGAGTTGTTGATTGCTTAGCCCTAGTTAGGGCTACTAATTATTTCCCTATGAAAGTTTGGCCTTTTATTGCTGAGAATGGTTTTGTTTCCTAGATACGGATATACATACATCAAGTAGAATATGGGAATTAATATCTGGATCATGGATTTCTTGGTTGGTTGTACACAAGTGTTTCGTCTCCAGAGGTATATGATTATGCTCTTACTTAGATGGGCAACTTTAGAATTGAAACTTTCTGGTCTCCTTGTTTTTCTGATAATATCCGTTGCTGCTATATGGGTAACAGTGGAGAGACATTGGATCGCACTGTTATAGTGTCATCAATATGGATCCATGGATGAGAGCTAGGAAAAGATATTTTGATTACCTGCAAATTCGTCAAGCGTCCTGGATTCTCATGGAACCGATGCTGTTCTGGACACATGGTTTGATAGAAATTAGACTTTCATATCTGCCCTCAATTAATGGTTTAGAAAAGCCTGTGTGTCTTTAGTTTATGTTCTGCTAGAAGTCGTGTAAACGTTATGTCTTCTTTTGCTTTCTTTTCATAACATTTTTGCATCTCTGTGACATGGGATGAGTGAGGCATCAAGGCTCTTGGTGAAACACAGCTATTATACACGGAAACATATTGGATTATTAAAACTGGATTTGTTTCTCGGACTTTTGCAGATCTCGTTCAAGGTCAAGATCTCCTCTGCCTCCTGTAAGTGATCTTTTAATCTAGATACACTTTACTCAGCTCTGTAGTGTATTATAAGAACAATATATTTCGTTTTTTGTGCCATACCATATTACCATCTGCCAAAAGACAAGATCTTTGTCTAAGCTAATTACACTCATCTTCATCTTTTTTTGTGTTTGCAGGTTCAGAAGGAAGCAAGCAAGAGCCCTGGGAAGCCGAGTCCAGCCAAGAGCCCTATCCGTAGCAGGAGCAAGAGCAGAAGCAGGAGTCCATCTCGGTAATGCAACACTGCACTCACTCACTCTCTGTCTCTTGTTTTGAGCTTTCTTGTTCCTTGTCTGAATCTCTCACCAACTCTTTGTTTACAGGTAAGGAAAAAAAGGGCCCTCATATCAGGTAAAAGAGCAGAGCTGGGTTCTGTCTGAAGATTTTCCTAAAATCATATCTATATTATGCTGTTCGTTTGACTTTGACTAAAATCAAGTATGAGAACAAGTTGTATTTCTGATACCGATTTTATTTTCTAAATATTCACTGCAATGATATGTGTTCAAGATTCCCTAAAGATATCGTTTATGTTGCCTGGTGTTACGCATAATTAATGACTTGTGTGACTGAGTCTGAGTGTTGTGACACTAACCCACCAAAAAGGCTCAAGCGGATTTTACCATTCCGGTTTATGCGAACCGGATCTAGCTATAACGGTATAATTTAGAATTTAATACTGGTTATATAATCAAAGATTCTACAAAAAAAAAAAAAAAAACTAAGCGAAGAGCAAATTGGATAAGAAACTGATAATATCAGAGGCTGAGAGAGAGAGAGAGAGATCAATGGCGGAATCTACCTTCTCTCTCGTACCAGAAGACGTTGTTTTCAACATCTTCTTCAAGCTCCAAGATGATCCGAGAAGCTGGGCTCGTCTCGCTTGCGTCTGCACCAAGTTCTCATCGATTGTACGGAACGTTTGCTGGAAAACACAGTGCTATTCCGCAATCCCCACCGTCATCTCCGATCTCCTCCCTTCGTCCTCCGCCGCATCTGCTTCTTCATCTTCAGCCGCCGCGGATTCGTCTCTTTCTCCTCCCGGCGGTTGGGCTTCTCTGTACAAACTCGCCGTCTGCTGTCCTGGTCTCTTCCACGCCGGAATTCTCCTCGAAAACTCCGATTTCGGTCTAGAACGTGAGCTTGGTCCCGATCAAAGCCAGCAGAGACTCAATCCGAAACGTAATTCGACAGATCCGGGTCGCGACGAAGGCGAAGTTTCGAAACCAATCGGATCTGGTTTAGAAACGTCTTCATTTTGGTCTCTCTATGACGATCTCTACACCGATACTCTTTCCGCTCCTCCCGAAAATGAAGATGCCGTCGACGTTGGAGAAGAAACCGAAACCAGTGAGATCAGACCTGGGTGCGATCTTCCGGTGAAGAAACGAAGGAAGATTTGCCGATCTCTAGGATCTCATCTAGCTTCCGGCGCCAGGAATCTCAGCAGAGAACAAGGCAACAAGCTTCTGGCGAGCAGATTTCGTGGAGATTGTCTCTACATATGCGACTGGCCTGGATGCATCCACGTCGAAGAGAAACGAAGCTACATGTTGTTCAGAGGCGTGTTCAAGGATTTCAAAAGGTCTCGAGTGTGGAGAACGATAAACGACGGTAATAGGAGTAAGATTTTTGGATTGAAATGTGCGTTTTGTTTGTGCGACGAGACTTGGGATTTGCATTCGTCGTTTTGCTTGAGAAGAGTTTTTGGGTTTCATGATGATGGTGAACCAGTGGTTCGAGCTTATGTCTGTGAAAATGGACATGTCTCTGGTGCTTGGACTACTTTACCTCTCTATACTTGAAGAATGATTTTTATGAAATCTGAATCTTTTTACCAATTGCTGTTGGATTGTATGTTTGTTGTTTTGTAGGAACTGTGATCATTTGTGTTTTGTTTAATTGTTAATGCGTTGTAAGCTCTACGTTGAAGAAATGTTAGTTCAGTGTTTGATAAAGCACATCATGATCTTAGAATTTTGCAGTAATCTTGTTCTTTTATATAACCTGTTGAATTTAACTGTGTTAAATCATTTTTTGCGGTAGACTATTGAATATTTGATACAAAACAATTACTAAACGGGACCGTTTATGTTTAACGACGTCGTGTTAACGTTTTATCATTTAGGTGTTTTACGAAACGATGGCGTTTAACACTTTCAATGGAAAAATAAGTAAACGGCCATAAACGAGAAAGACTTAAACGGGCCCTGGCCGCCTGTTTTTACTTCACCTTGTGTTGAGCACATATATTTTGGGCTGTATAAGCCCATTTATAAAGACAGCGAATGTGGAAACAGTTTCCTCACAAACTCTCTCAAGTCAATACCAAAACACTTACCACAAGAAATGTGGACTGAAAGTCCAAACACTTACCACAAGAAATGCAGATTACTTAAAACCGAAAGCAAATCCATAAAAGCAAAAAAGCAGAGTGACACCATTTAAAAGAAAAGGAAGCAAAAGGGTTGCATAAACATGAAAGCTAAATAATATCATCATATTGTTTCATCTCTAGAGTCTAGAAAAGGCGTCTCTTCTTCACTTGTCTTCCTTAACAGCTGCTGCTGTTGTTTGCTCTACCGCTACTGGTTTCGCTTCTTCCTTGACGGCTTGTTCGTCTTTCTTGTCTCCTGGTATTGCGGTTTCTCCTGCAATTACAAAAACCATTTTCATTACGTACACAACCAATGACGAAACAGTCTGAAAACATCTTAACTGCAATATGGGAAAACCTTGTATAACAAAATGCTCTCATTTCATCAAGAACATGTGACCAAACACAAACTGAAAGATCTTTAAAACTTTTACCTTCGTCATCACTGTCTTCAAACTCACCCATACCACCCATTCCTCCTCCCATGCCTCCCATGCCTCCCATGCCACCCATACCTCCCATACCGCCCATGCCGCCAAGTCCTTCGAGTCCGGCCATACCACCGAGTCCACCCATGCCACCGAGGCCTTCAAGACCAGCCATTCCACCCATACCACCCATACCACCCATTCCTCCACCAAAGTTCTGCAAGCAAGAATCGAAAAGGACGTCATTTCTCGAAGCTAAATATATATAGGAAGCAGAAGATAAACAACATTCAAAAGCTAGAAACTAACCGAGAAATCCATTCCACCCATTCCTCCCATATCCATATCTCCGGCACCTAAATCAATATACAAACAAAAACGAGTTAACATCTCCAAAACTTAATATAAAGTGCAGAGAGAGTACACAAGAATAGATGTATAAGCTTTAAGATGATGGATGCTAACCAGCGCTGCCTTCCTCGTCCTCATCTACCCACTTGTCCCAATCCACCTTGACATAGTGTGGCGCTTTCCCTGAACGGAGAAGCTTATTCCACCTTTCCGGCTCTGCTTTCTCTATAATGCAGAAGATGCTTCTTGCTCCAATGTTGATTTTGCTTTCCTGAAAAGGGGAAAAAAGGTTCAAGCAGGTTCAAGCATTAGAAGTTTTACAGGCAACAGATGAAACAACAAGACCAGGTTAGGCTACGAGTCTCACCTCAACATTGACTTTATCGTGAAGTTCGAGTTTAAGTTCATAAACGTGGTCTTCTGGGCCAGCTTTTGCAGAGAAATCAAAGACACCTTCTGGGTCTAGGTTAACTTTTGCGTCCTTAGTATCCGCTAATACAACGGTGAGGAAGATCTTTTCAGTAGTCTCGGCCCACTTCACTTCTGGATGACGACTGTACAATACAAGAAAAAGCAATCACCTTCAAGACCAAAGCATAGCAAACATAACAGAAGAGAAACACCAAACATATATACACATCTTAGACACCGCAAAAGGTAATTAGTTATAATTTGCTTCTATTCTGTTCACTGAAACTTCATTAACACCGATATATTTGCAACTTCAGCAAAAGAAAAAGTCAAACATAAACTTAAACCCTACCCTAAACCCTAAATCCCACTGCTCTTAAGCTTCAGACTTAAACAAGACTGGTTCCAAAAACATCCATACTGTTGGCGACAGTGTAAAGAGAACTTCCAGACCAAACACAATAAACCCTAGACCCGAATTGAAAAAATAAAAAAAAAGACCTAATTTTTTTAATCCAATGAAAGCGCAGCCCTAAATCCACCGGTCTCTGTAGAGAAACCAAGTTTCCAAGACAAACCCATGAGTAAAAAACAAGAATTGAAGTGAACAAAGCAAAAGAGAACAGCACATGAATGAATCTGAGAAGAACGATTCATCAAATGGAGGAGTTAGGCAGAGATCCCACTAAGTAAAAGAAATCAAAAGGACTTACCTCATGATTAGTGGAAGCTTGTAAAGAACCCTAGAGAAGAGAAACCTCAAACGGTGACGCAAAGATTAGATTCTTTTACTTGTTTTTGATCGATGAGAGAAAGACCTTCTCTTTAGTTGCTCCACATAGATTGTGTTATAGCCTCGAACCGCTTATCCTCTACGAGCTAGTGTACAAAACATTAGGTGGGTCAGGAAGTAATCAACGGTGAGAAATTGGAAAGCTGGGCTTTTTAAAGCTTCAACGGTTAGGATGAGACGATTTCGATTTAGGGTTTGAGTGGACTGGTTTCTGATCTTTTTCCTTTTTCCATTCTCCATAACATCATTTCTTTTGGTTAACCAAAGTTTCGAATAAGTTTTAAAGAAAATCATTTCACAACTTTTTACTTGATTAATTACGAGAAGTGATTACAGAAAATATTATTTTATTTTTCTATTAACTTGTAAAATTTATTATATAATCTACAATAATACTGTCATATGGTATGGGGAATTCAAAATATTGAGGGTATTTGATCACTAATTTGAAGTATTTAGTCAAAATACAGCATAATTAAAGAGAAATTTTGAAGTGTCTATCAAAGTGTGGAGTTTTCTCAATTTATGATTTTTAGAGCCTACCTAATAGTAGATGGTAGATTGATTTGTTGTGACTTGTGACCAAGAAGATCTTATAGAATAGGGTAACATTTTACATTTACAAAATAGTAGTTTATATAACCGAGTGTTGCTCAATGTTGTTATAAATACTTACATTACTCTCTTTTTTGAGTTCATGCCAATGAGATGGCTGCTGCATCATCAGCAGCATCAGCATCAGCATCATCATCGTCGTCATCATGTAATGTGAGTAAAGTTGTCAAGTCCACAAGATGACGCATGGTTGGTCGTCCATGCGGACAATTCCAAGGAGATTCCAGATCTGCCAAGTGCTCTACTATCTGCACAAAACCCCGAAAGACAACACCAGAGCATTAGATTTGTTGTTATTTGTCCGAATATAAATCATCAGTTTTTGAAACAGAAGATGAATGTAGAAGAAAAGTGAAGAGCAATAGTGTGTTATATGCATACTATTCAAGTCGAATTTAGTAAAGATTGATTCAATCATCAGTTACTATAAGAAGAATGGGGACATTGTTTAATTTATATTGGATACCTTTTCCATTTCGTGTTTTCTGAGTGCATCACCGATCATCACAGAGGATCTGCATGCTCTGGATGCTAGCATTGCACGGACTCGTGATGGACAAACCGAATTTGTTTGGCTAGTTTTGTAGCTACTGATAACCGAACATTCCCCGTGGTTATCTCCCAGGGTTGAGATTAAGTCTTTAAGATCTGCCACAAAACGATTGAGCAAACAAGAAAATGCGATGCAACAGAAGTAAGCAAGAGAAAAAGAAGGTACCTTCGACACCGAAGGTGATGTTCTTGCTATAGGGAATCGCTCTCAGTCTAAAGTGTCGTCCAGGAGGAGCACTCGGATTCTCCTCTAGAAGAAAGCCATTCTCCCTATATTTTAGTTGAATGATATTCATTATCTAAACAAATGTCAAGACTAAGAAAATGTTGCAGGTAAAGAAACGGTGATCCTTTCACCTGATTACATCCATGTGCATTAAGATTGTAACTTCTTCTTCTGCAGAGAGCTCCAAAGTCAAAGGCCTGGTTTTAAAGGAAAAAAGTGAATGAATAAATATGGGTTACACAAACAGTAGGGGAAGAGAGACTGTACTACTGGTTCAACTATCACTAAGTAACATGGAACCTTGTGAAGTGAAAGCAGTGGAATGGAATCAAGCATCTAGATTGAGATCACAAAGCAACTCACTGGAGTAAAGGTTGCTGGTTCAGGACCGTTGACCTTGCTAAGTGTTCGAAGTTGAATTTCTCATCTGCAGCATGCTGCCCATTAAAAACCAATCAACAATCTACCAAATTCAGGCACAGAGAAAGAAACTCTGAAACGGGAACTCAACCAAAAATTAAACAAATAGAAGGAGAAAAAGGGTCTGGAAGCATGCACATACGAAGACTCACCTGATCCACAATGAACAGATCTCGATCCAATTTTGCAATGATGAAACCAAGATTGAATTGCCCAAGAACCTATCACGCAGACCACACATATAAATCTTTCTCGAAGGAAACCAGTATAGAGCAGAACGAGAGAACACTAAGAAATAAGATAGCAACCTGCATTCTCCTGAAATCCTCTTTCCGGAAAAGCCTTTCCAGCTCAGAAGTAGCTGCAGCTAAAGCCCTTGCTTTTCGCTCTTCATCATCCGGTTGAGATAACTCTAATGTCGCAGCGGCAAAGGTCCTGTAAACTTATCATTTTAAAGCATCCCATTTATCTGACTGCAAGCAGAACACAAATGAAGAAGGAAAGAAATCTTACGTCTTAGACCGTGGCGCGTTCATACGTTTAGATACATGACCTGTGGACTGTAATCTCGACAGCCTTTCTAACCTCCTCTTCCTGAGGTTTTGGAAACTAAATTCTAATGTGGAAAACATTTTTGGATCGGTTGAAGGAGCTGGGGAGTCCAGCACTGTGGCAATAGGTCGCATTGGCTGGCTGCAGCTTGGACTGTCCGCCAAAATCCTTTCTGTATCCCCCTCGGTGCATGTGTTATCTGATGTTGGTTCTTCAGAACATGATGGTTTTTCGTGTTCCTGTAGATGAAAATAATGGTTGAATAACCAGCAACCTACTAAGACCTAGATTCTACTACAAAATCCTACTTACTCTTTCGTGTCTTTCAACATTTTCAGTATGTGTTCGAGGAGAAACCGGAATTCCTTGTTCAGAATCCATTCTCTTTGGCGTCACTTTTTCTTTTGAGACGACCATACCATCAGCTTGATCACCCTCCATCAGACATCTTGCAGCCAGAGCACGAACTTCAAATTTGCTTTTCCCCAGACGGCTACTAGGAGTGTGGTTTCTGAGCACAGGTGCTTCAGAGAGGACGGTGCTTATGCTTTCATGTTTTCTTTTTCCCACAGTAACAAAAGTATTCAAAGTTGACTGGGCAAAGCTAGAGCGAGTGCTTAAGTCTTTACTTGCATCAGTAACTTTCTCAATCACATTAACGCGAGGCAAACCTTTGCTCGTTGTCTTGTTATGGTGAGTTACAGATAGGGACTCATCATGGACTGAGAAAGAACCTTCCCATTTCTTAGCCGCACGTGCCTTAATGTCAAATTTGAACTTCTCCACTGTCGAACTATTATCGATCCCAGCCTCCTTTGAGGGAGACATTTCCTTTTCAATAGGTACCTCATTGCTGTGTTTAGAACCGACGTCCAGAACAATCCCTTTTGACAGGCGATTTGATTTCTCCTGAAGAGATGAAACTCCAGCCTTATCTGGTTGCTTGGAATTCTCCTCGGGCCTATTAACAGTAAAAGACGCATTACTAGAGGAATATATCTTGTTCAGACCTTCCCTAAGAGAGCCCATAACAGAAGTCTCGTCAGAAAAGAAGACCTTTCTTTTATCAGGCGTGACATTCAAATCACATGCTCCACCAGGCACGACGAAGTCCAAAATGGCAACCGGATATTTCCGGGAACTTGTATCTTTATATAACTCATTCACCAATTTGCAGACTTTCGGCATATCTACAGGCCGACCGTTTATAAAGAAATACTGTCGATCCGCCATATTGCGTCCAGTACCTTGTCCAGGCTTGGATAGAAACCCTTCTACTCGACAATCATCTGATATACATATACTTACAGGCTGTAGACTTGTAAAGGTGCTCATGCCAAATACTGTTACGATGTTATCTTTAAGTGAACCCCTCCCTTGTGTGTTCAGCACAACAGACTTTGGGCTTTTCTCAGTCGTGTTAGAGCAGACAAACCGCACTCCTTTCGCTATAAGTGCATATGCCTGCACAAAGGAAATAACAGGAGGAAAACCATAGAAGAAGTCATTGGTCATCGCACTGAAATGGAGATTCAGCAAAAGTCAAAAGCTGATTCTAGGATAAGAAACTGAGCGTGAAACAGCCTGCGTAGTAAATATAACTCATCATTATGATAGTTTGCGTTCAACTAGAATCATGGAACTAAATATAGTAACCAACTAATCATCCACATTAAAGATAAGAAATAAACCTTTGAAACACAATGTCATTCCAACATGGAGCATAAAAATCAAACCAAAAATTCAGTAAGTATACATCAAAGTAGCTAAGCTATATAACAGGAGAGTGGTCATTGAAGTATATCTGTATATATATAAGTATCAAGTACATGTAACCAAAAAAACTGTAATAAACAAGTGTGAAGATGTCATAGTAATCAGTAAGAAACTTACGTTCAATAAAGATACAAGCTTCCCATATTCTTTGCGTATGTTGCGTTTAAACTCTTTGCTTCTTACAGGTAAATTAGAGAACAGCTTTCTCACAGTGACAGTGGTACCGATTTGGCGTGCAGTCTTCTTCTCAGCAGTCAGCAAACCGGAATGATCAAAAGTCAAGAGCGTAGCAACTGGCTCGTTTTTGGTTCTTGTCTCCACCGTGAGATTTCCTAAGGCACAGAGAGAACTAAGAGCTTCTCCTCTAAAACCAAACGTAGTCAAACTCTGAAGATCTGCGAAATCCCCCAGCTTAGAAGTGTGGTGCTTAAGTGCAAGAACCTAAAGCGCAAAAATTGATGAAAGAGAACCATAAATTAACATACAGAAGGAAGATTTACGAATCCCGAGAATATACCCAGTTCCAATTTAACAATTACATATCTGAAATCACAAATCAGTCACGGTTCGTCGGAAATCACCTTGAAATTGGTTGGGGAAATGCCACAGCCGTTGTCGATGACCTGAAAGTAGTCCTCGCCATAGTCACGGAGGTTAATCTCTATGCTGGTGGCTCCGGCGTCGATACTGTTCTCGACAAGCTCCTTGATAGCCGAGGAGAGGTCCAAGATGACTTGCCCGGAGCAGATTCTGTGAACCACGCTCCTGTTAATGGGTCTTATCAACGGAGAGCTTGTCGTCGGAGACGAATCTCCTTGCATTTTCAAACCCCAAAACAAATCGATTCAAATCTCTTCACATCAACCTGGGAATGTGAGAGTAAAATCCCTAGGTCTGTGAATTGCCGCCAAAATCGAAGCTGAGACAAATTTAGGATGATGAAGTGAAGCTTTTAGCGTTTGGGAATTGAGAAATTTACCAGTTGCGTTTTGCGTTTTGATTTCATTTTTTTTTTGTCAATCCATTTGAATTAATTTTGTGGCCCATTGGGCTTTCCTTTTAATTTTTTACCCGTTTGTGTCAGCTGTTAGTATTCTTTAGGGCCACGTAATTGAAATTTAGGTCTAACTTTCTAAGTCTAGTTTTGGGTTTCTTCTTCACATTCTCAACCGTGTCTAAAACTGAAAAAAACAATCGATCTCTGTCGATATCCCTAGAAATCTCAGTCTGATAATCGTATCAAATGGCGAGTAAGCGAAAATCTGAAGCTACCTCCGTCATCGCTTCTTCCTCGAGGAAAGTTTGCAAACACCGGAAGGTGAGAAATTTCGAGATCATTTTCTGATTTGTCCCTGGATTTTGGAGTTGATGAAGTTTCTAAAAGTTTCTGTAATTTATTTTGGAGTTGATGTAGCTAGAAACTTTTTAATATTTTCCCTTTTTCTGTAAACCTTATTTACCATATTGCAGATTACTCCTGAAATTGTGAGAGAGCTTGAGAATAGCAGAAACCGGGGAGAGAAGGAGGAGGACAATTCACATTCAGCTTCTACAGTCAACAACAAGCCGATCAAAGAAGACTGGTTTGACATGCCACAAGTTCCCATGGAAGGTCACATCATAAACTCTATGTTTTACAATTTGTGGTAAAGTGGCACATTCAAAGCATAGGACAAATCGACAATCATTTTCAATGCAGCTAAGCACGTACTCTGCCAACTTGTTACAAGCATAGGATAAATTCACAATAATGTTCAATGCAGCTAAGCACCCTATATGCCAACTTTGCAACCGTTGCAGAGTGTTTCCCCCTTTGGTGGAAAGTAATATAAGGGATGATGGGGATGATCACTTTGGTGAACAAATGGCTCAGAAATTGAACCACATCGGATATCTAGCTTTTTATCCCCATGTTGGTACATGAAACCATTGGATACTCTGAGACAACCACCACAATGAAAAAGGTCGTCCTCGTTTGTAACTTGAGTAAGTCGTTCATTGTGCCATCTAGGAGACTCAGCGCAGTTTTGGTGGAGAACGAAATCACAATCCATACAGCCATAGAAATACTGGAGACAGATGGGATGGATGCATGCGTTGCAACGCCTCTTCTCCTCACATCCAACACCATCATTAACGTTGAGTCTTAGGTAATGCTCTTTGTGGCTGAAATGTTGTATTGTGTTTTCATCTATATATTACCACATATGGTTCTACATCTTCTGTTTCTTCTCACAGCATAGATCCATATCGAAGTCACAGATGTCACAGCGACAGTGTACAGTGACGATGTTTTTGCCACATAGATCACATACGTTAGATACAAGAAGATTATCTTCAGTCCAGGGTCGATGCTGAAGTTGAAGAGTGTGAGTGGAGTGAGATGGGTGTTCAATGTATTCAGAAGAATCTCCACACTTCTTGTGGAAGAAAAAATGACCATTTTCGCAATAGTAGCCATCACTACTAGATTCAAAGTGTCCACAACAAGACAACAATCACCTCTGCGCAAACTATTGCAAGTCGTCATCAAATTCGAGCGGAAAAAAGGTCGTAACACTATCTCTCTCGTATACTCCATGGTTGTCAGTAAGTTGTAAGAAGCAGAAGAACAAGAGGAAGAAAAGTTAGATCTGAAATATCAAAGCAAAGCTCCTTTCAACTTTCAAGTGTCGTTCTCTATCGATCTACTCAAAAGTTCTTGCTAATATTAAAGATGCTCAGAGATTGTATAATGATATAGTGTCGTATAGGTGATCACATGATAATATTTAAAATAATTATTAGGCAGCTAAATCTCTAAATTTAGGACAGATAAGAATTTGACAAGAACACTTGCGTAACGTTGTTAATCGAACTTGATGAAAAACTGTCAGTGGCGCTCAGAAACATATGAAAGCATACAATATCTTTTATTGTAAAATGAAAAAAAGCAAAGAATAGTATATGTCGAAAATTCGAAAATATTTTGAACAGTTTGAAGACTTGACAAACAAGTTCTTTCTCTTCGAATCCTCATGGAGTCATGGTTTCGCCTTCACCAATCTATTTAATTTTCATCAAGATTTGAAAATTGAACAGTTAAAATTTTCTTAAAGATACGAAGCACACATACATAAACACTCGCATGTACTAGATTATACAAGCGAATGTTAAAGATGCGAACCTCTATATACAAACGCATGTATTAAATTATACAGCGAATGTTTTTTTATCTCCTTCTTATGTTGAGAAAGAAAATGAATTAGACAACGAAACGAGCAACACTCTTTCTCTCTCTCTCTCTGTACACAAATTTTATAAATTAAAGGACCAAAATGAGATAAAAACGAACAAATCTCTCTCTCTCGTCTCTTCTACATGAAGTAGCTCAACGACGTCTTCTTCCTCGATCCTCCTTCTCCATACAGCTCGTTCCATTGCTGAAGCTCGTTCATGTTGGACGAGTCTGAAGACACACTCGCACATACCTACATGTATACATCATTTTAGTCCCCTTCTCAAATCTACCATGCGAAACTGATTTCGGTTTCTTGTTCTCGTGTGTTTCATTAGACTTACCTGTTCATGGGCGGCCTTAAAATCGTTCATTGTCAAGGAACGAATGTCTGTGCAGCTATACAATGGTGGTGAGGGACGGTTCTCAGCCTGAGCTGCAGTTTTCTCCTAGACTCAAAGACAACAGTATAAAGAAGATGAGTTCTGTGACCAAGTTAAAATCCCTTTTCGATTTAAAGAAGTGCATAATAAACAAATCCAAACCTTCTTTTCTGTCTCCAGTATCTCTCGGATTGGAAGATGTGCCGCAGTTACGCAGAGATTCTGCAACCAAAAGAGAATGTGAGCGTGTGTGCTTTTTTTCACAGGGCAAGGAGATTGAAGGGAGGAAGAGAGAAAGTTGAGACCTTTAAGTCACTCCCTGAGTACCCATCTGTCATGTTTGCTATAGCTTCTAAATCAACGTCTGGTGCTATTTCTTCTTTAGCTAAAATAACGCTCAATATCTTTGCTCTGTTCGCCGCATCTGGAAGATTAACCATCAACCTGCAATGCTTGAAAGATGAGGAATCTTCTTCAAAAGAGATGCAAGAGAAAAAAGAAATAAGTGATGGTTTTTACCTCCGGGGAAGCCGTCTAATAACAGCTTCGTCAAGGTCAAATGGTCTGTTGGTAGCAGCTAGTACTAGTACACGTTCTCTATCCTTCGTTCGCAAACCATCCCAGTTTATCATGAATTCGTTCTTCATCTTACGCATAGCTTCATGTTCCCCTGGATTTTCACGTCTTCCTAACATGCTATCAACCTAAAAAATGTTCTCCCGCAATTATCAGATCGAAAGATTACATAAAAAGCTTATTTCAAAGGAGAGGAGAAACAAACAGAAGCTTTCTCAAGCATACCTCATCAACAAAAATGACACTCGGAGCAATCTTGCTAGCTAAGGAGAAGACAGCTTTAACATACTTCTCTCCCTCACCAAACCACTGCAAAGCATTTCATCTAAAATGTCAAGCACAATCTTTAAAAACAAAGCGAACAAAAAAATCTGATCACTGTTTGAGAGTTACCTTTGAAGTAATGCTGGACATCGAGATATTGATGAAGTTTGCGCCTGCCTCAGTTGCTACTGCCTTTGCCAGCATCGTCTTCCCAGTACCAGGAGGTCCAAATAACAATATACCTTTCGTAGGCTGCATCAAATCATGAAATTGATTTGTATAAATATATATTTGGTGTATAGATAAGAGGGAGCAGCAAAGATATGTTCTAGCTCTAAAAGGTACCTTTGTTAGCTGGCCTTTGTCAAACAATTCAGGTCTCTGAAGAGGAAGCATCACCAACTCCTTCAATGTGTCTTTCACATTTTCCAGAGCCCCGATATCATCAAAGGAAACACCTATATCGCTAGGGGGAATGACATCCGAGAGGAGCTTCTTCTCAAATTCGTTCTCAGTTACAACATCCTGAAACGTGGCAAAGTAATTGTCAACATCCTGAAGCTTGTTAGGTAGGCTTGGGAGGAAAGAGATGAAGTTACATAATATTACCTTGAGAGATTTCTTCAGACTCTTGTTTTCGTTCTGAATCCCATGTAACATCTCCAAGCCATATGTGATGCTGCAACATGAGTGAACAATGTTATTTACCAATCTAAGTTGTACTTTAGCTACTGTTTTAGCACAGCATGTACAAGGAAGCTCACCTTTCTGCAGAGATAACAAGCTTGTTGTCTTTAATTGTAGGTTCTGAACAGTTCATAAGATGGTGACCCAATGCCCAGCCAACCACTTTCTCAACACCTATTACCACATACAGTTTTTGGTTAATCAAGCAAGCGGGCACTTAACACAAACAAGACAACAATCTGAAAAAGGCAAGTGAAAGAGGCCCACTTTCAGATGGAAGGGTTTGATCTTTGATGCTCAAGGTTCCGAGATCAGGGCAATCCAGACGGTTTTTGGAGAGGACCTGCAGGCATTATCACCGAAGACATAANTTATCCCCAAAAAAAAAAAAAAAAAAAAAAAAAAAAAACAAATAAAAATAAAAAAACAGGAAAGCTTAGATTGCCAAAGGACTTGATTAGAAAATACTCACTGCAAGGATGCTGGTTATATTAGCCTGAACCTTCAAAATCTCTGTATCACGTTCCAGTTTCTCCTTCCAATCCAAGAGCAAAGTTTCATCCTGGTATGTTCTAAGAGCATAAGAAAATGAAATGAAAAGGAACAAATGTACTCATAAACGAAAAAAATGAATAAATGTAACCACCTGAGGTAACTGGATGGCAACTTTGTTAGGAAATAGCCGAGTTATTTGTTTCATTGATTTTGGCGTTTCCTTGTTCCTGTCGTGCAGTTTGCCAATAGTATCCTGCAGGAGATATGAAAAATAAGTTTTAACATCTCAAAAGAAAAATCAAATCGAAGATGACTTCAGTGAACCTTACCATTCAGAAAGAAAAATTATGATACAATGGAAAATAAGATCAAAGATAAGTCAGGTGATCATACCGGAAATGCAAGATCCAGTAATGCCGTCTGGTTGCCACCGAACTTAGTAAACAAGAAACCTCCAGGATGGGACTGGAAAAGAACCATAATATTCCAATTAAGTATACAGGTAAGCAGATTATAATAGCTTAAAGAAGTCAAAAGAGAAATTAAGTTTCCTACCTTCTCCTTTCGGCTGTCCAACTGGGTTTGTGAGGCCATGACAACAATATTTTCCGGTAAATTCTCGAGCTTGCTCTTCAAGGTTGCATACACATCACTATTCCCCACGAGAGATTTCTCAATATCTTTCAAGAAAATTATTAATGAACCTCCTTCACTCTCACTTATTGCGACCTATGATATGAGTCAAGAGGTTAACAATCCTGTAGCTATAAGATCTAAGTAGTACTCTCCGATTACTTCAAGAGTAAAAGGTACCTCAAAGAGTTCATTAACAGCGAGTTTATCAGCATCATCACTAGAAGAACCATCTAAACGAAGTGAGCTAGCTGCAAACAAAGAATGATATTAACGAAATGATACTTTTTGAAATGAGGTAAAGATGGGAATAACAGTACGGAAATTACCAGAACAAAAAAAACCATGGTCTTCTTCGCAGAGGCCACCAAGATCATTGCCATCTGGTACAGGCTTATCGAATCTAATCCCAATTTTTGAAGAACAGTTGTCTTCGAATGCAAGGACTACTTTTCCCTGGTAACCAATGGCCGGTCCCCTATATTAAATCGCAGGGGAGAAGTTAGAACTGAATTTTGAATACAAAAAACATTTACAGCATAAGTGAAGACTTAACAGCAAATAATACCTCATTGGGCCTTGAAGAGAAGAAATTGCAGAAGACGAAGGGCCTACAAACTTTACTCGGTCACCTAAAAAAATAAAAGTGCTTGTTCAGTAACACAGGACGTAACAAAGAAAGTGAACAATCAAATGACGAAAAGGATCATGCCTGATTTAAATGTGTAACTTTTAGAAGTTGCTGTTGACACTTCTTGCTTCGGCAATGCCTGAGAACTTAATGTAGAGCCACCTGTCATATCAGCATCAACACTTGAAGTTGGTTTCTTATGTTGCAATACTTGAGCAGCCTGGACAGCTCGTTTAGCAAGCATTGACAGTCTTTCACGCCTAGAACCTTCTTTAGAAGATTCGGATTCCCTAGCTGGTGATCCCTGAAGCCATCAGAAACAGAACAAAATCAATAACTCTCCCAAGAAAGAACAAAGCTACTAATTATCAAAGAGCCGGTTGAAAACAATGGCAGAGTGGACACCGTAACAGGTATAGCATCTAAGCTATTTTGGACCAAAAGTCAACAATACACCATGCAATAATACCCACTTGTTCAAGATGAGAAAATATATATTTTAATAAACAAAACAACATTGGAATAAATATATATATAATCAAATGCCCACTTGTTCAAGATGAGAAAATATATATTTTAATACATAAAACGACACTGGAATGAATATAGAAAGCTAGCACAAAAGAGAAGATAAAAAGAGGGGGGGAAGAAGATTACCCCAGGTAACAAAAGAGAGTCAACAATCATCAATTTGGCCCCAAAACTTTTCGCAAGCGCTTTTGCCAACATTTCCTGATAAATCTCAGACCCTAGAAATATTTCATATGGTAAACTTGGTTAGAAATAGGCATCTCAGAGCTTGTAATACTAACGTAGATTTGGCTGAAGGAATGGAGACACTGAAAAATGTAGAAAAACTACTAGTAAAGCCTCGTACCTGCTGGTCCAGATAGCAAGATACGGGGACACATTGTAGACAGGTCTGATGCATACTTTGCAAACTTGCTTCCACCCTTCATATGGACATACATCGATGCTATCAGAACATCCTTCGTCGTCGAACTGAAACATTTCCGAAATTGTTTGGAGTGTAAATCATCAAGCCATCAAAAGGCAGATGAACGGTAGAAATCTAACATAATATATATATAGCGACCTTAAAAAATATGGGAAGTCCTCCAAAGAAATGTCTATGTTTTCAGGATTGAGTACTCCTCCTCGCAGACTATCCTTGTATGCTTGGCGTCTAGTCGATACAGTAGATGAAAGGTCAAATTCTCTAAGGAATTCCCTCACTTCCCTTCGTTCATCCAACAATTTGGAGATGCCCCTTATATCAAATGAAGAAGGTTCCCCAAGAAGGCGCAAGATTGGTCTAATTTCATAACCAGAACCAGGAGCTCCACCATCAGCTTCTTGAAAAGGATCCAATCCATTGGCATCGGCATTCAGATTCTCAATGGCAGCACAAGAGGTTGAAGCAGCAGTTTTCTCCACAGAAGCAATAGCAGCATTATCATTGTTACTATCAGCATCGTTCATCTCAGTATCTGAGATGCAATCATTGCAACTGGAAGGCACCACAGGAATCTCTGGATTTTGCTGCCTTTTGCCAGCTTTAGCAATTGGTGGTAGAAGATGGAAGTTGCGGTACTTTGATAGAGACGCCAATATAGAGGCCCCATCAGCAGCTGATGAGTCTCCTGCCCTTGTCTCAACATGAACCCCTTTCAGAGGGGCACCCCGAGCTTCACATATACTCAATGAAGAAGCTTTGTCAGGAGCAGCATGATTTTCATCTTTGAGAGGTTGAAATATCTATAGACAATCGTTAAGAAAAGTTTACCGGAAACCACTGAATTTATCAATAACATAAAAACGAATCTATCTACTTTTCACGCAACTCCAAAAAGGATACATAAGCATGTTTCCCAGACATGCTGAAGATCACCTCGTCACCACCCCGCAGATGGACACAAGTACCTTTCTGGTAACACTTGCCATTCACCTGAACGAGAACTTTATCCCCAAGTATCTCCAGCGATGCAACCGACGGACCTCCGTGCTGCACAGAAGACATAACTATGTAAGCAACACGCTTTTGTCCACGAAGCCATTACGAAACGCTTTTGTTCAACTGATCAGAGGTCCTTACCTCAGTCTGCTTCAGTTCACACAGAGTGCTGGGCATTAATTGATCTCTGATTGTTAAATCACATCCCCGGCGCCCAACAGTGAACACAGGGCCCCTCATGACAAGGTGAGGGTTCTGCAGAAAAACACCTCCGGACAGTCAGAAACAAAACGATAGTGTCACACCATACTATTGCCGGAAAAAGGACATGCAGACAGCTAAAAACAACTGAAAGACCAGATCTTTCCTTGATAAATTACAAAAAAATAGCACACTGCTAAACCCTCAAGATGCAAATGGACTCACCTGAGAATTCTGGGAAAGAAGCTTCGCCCATGGAGCCTTGTAAGCTCGCTTCTTCCCGGCCTTGGACTTATCAGCATCCGCCACAGCTTCACCTAAATCCACAAATCCACCAAAACATTAGAAATGAGACTTTCTTTTTAAGCTTGAGACACCGGGAAAATAGCAAACCTGCGATTGTAGGTGTCGCCAGGACTTCGACTTCAGGGTTGGCATCGGTTTCAGGAGAGTTCTCCATCACCGGCACATCAGTGGTTACGGGCTTCTCCGCATCCACAGCTTGCGGATCAGAGGATCCCAGCTCCGGCTCTCCAGATTCCGATCCAGGATCCGAAGTCGGTCCTTGATTTTCAATCGGAACCTCGCTCGCTGAAGAAGACCCCGCCGGTTCCGCCTAGGATTTCCAAAAACGAAATCAGATTTAAGAAACCAAACAAAACAAAAAACCCAGATTCAAAATCCGGAGGCGAGAACAAAGCAACGAGAGGAGAAACCAAGAAATCTCGGATTCGGAGAAAAGCTACGCACAGATTCAGCAGCGGCGGCGGCGGCGGCATCGATCTTGACCTTAGATCGCTTGTTAGGCCGTGGCGATGACGTCGACGCTTCAGGAGAAGAAGAAGAACAGAAACGCTTGGAAGCGGAAGAGCTACGTCTCGTCTCAACCATATCTCACGATTTTCTCAATCTCTCTTTTTCTTCCTCGGCCTTGACTTCGCCTTGATCCAAGAAGAACCGCTTGGTTCCCGATAGAGAGAGAGAAAGGAGAGAAGAGATTAGAGATAGGAGAAGGATAGATAGATAGATAGAGAGAGAGAAGCGAAATCGAAAAATCAGAGAGATTTCATGTAAATGATTACTCTCAAGGTCAATTTATAAATAAACTGCAACTTTATTTTATGTGTGCGTTAATCACATTACGGGACAATTATAAAAATAACATGACCGACGTAGCAATTCGATATTTTCTCAAAATCTGTTTCCTATATATATGTAAAAACAATTTTAAATTAGTTCTGTGTAGTTTTGTGTGGTCGATACTTGATTTTGTTGTAGTGAATAAAATTTGGGGTAGAATACATGCATCTCTTTTCTTTTCTTTTTGAGAAATGGTATTACCAGGTAACATACATGCATTATTACTAAAATATTTGTGAAATTGAACTGGATAAATTTTCTCATATGGTAGTTTTTCATTTTTAGAATGGATTTTTCATTTTTTCCATATTTATTTCCTTATAGAAGAAATAGTTTGCTTTTTACCACTTTCTTGAAAAAGAAAGCGAGAGTTAGCTCCGCTTGGGCAAGACACAAGCACTTAAATAGATAAAGGAGCTAAAGAATCTACTTGCTTTTTCTATAGATTGACTCCAACAGGTCAAACCGTTAACTTTACCTGCCACACAATAAATAACACACACACAGAGAATCTACTCATAAGTCCATGGTCAAACTTTTCCTTCTGAGCTCTGATCAATATTAAACCATACTATACAAGGTTATATAAATGTGACTTATCTACCATAATGTGTATATTGTTCTGTTTAGTCGACATTTTTTATACAGTTTCCTTCAATTTTATATTCTTTTGGAATGTGACTAGTTTTATAAAGTATTGTTCTATTAATGTGACCATTTTGTGCATGATATAAACAAAGTTTTTATATATATGTGGTTTTGTTTGTTGGGCTAAAAGGCGTTTTAGACATGTAATTACGTCGTTTTCTCAATTATTAGATATGTATTGACAGTTAGATACTCAGTTACATGTAAATAAGTTAATGCATGACTTGGAACAAAAATGTAAACGGTTAACAATCTTGAAACAAAAATGTAAACGGTTAACTATATGGAAGATTGTTTTACAAAAAAAAAGGAAAAAAAAACTATATGGAAGATTATTGGGAGAAAATTAATCCATTCTTTTACTCTTTTAAAATTATTTAGGAAAGATAAAGTCAATTGTAAATCCACCCGTTTATATTTTGAATCATCAAAGTCAATCAAAACAATAATGTTTGACCAAAACTAACCACGAACATGAACTACTAGTGATGACTCTTTTAAACAAGAAAAAACTGAACCAGACCGCTACTACAACACTTGTCTTGATGGACACAAACACTTGGGGGTTCGGTTCGTCTAACCGCTGTTGTTGTACATATTTTTTTTTTTTTCAGACTAAACATTTCTATGCTCCTGAAATTATTTACATTGCATTGACATTTTTAAATGCGGATGTAAGTGTTATTATCTTTATCAAAAAAAATGTATATGTTATTATCTTTTCATTTTGGGGAGAAAATAATTGCTATAGATAATAACACTTATAGAAAAAATTATCACAATTTTAAATTAAATAAGCTATATATAATAAGACCGAATTACCCATCTTCCACAGGGATCTCTGTATCATCACCAAGTAAAAACCGAGGGTAACTCGGTCACTTAAAAAGAGGTGACAAGAAGGAGAAAAAATGGAACGAGGGTAGTATTTATTTTTCGTATCTATCATTATATATATATTTTTTTGATAAATCCTCCTTCATAAATCTCATAAACCCTAAACTCGCCATCATTATCTTGTGGAAAATTTTGAAAATGTGAGTGTCGATTTTGAAAAGAAGGAGGTCGTGGATGAGAAATTGGTCTCTTTTGAAAATGAGAAAGCGGAAGTTGCGGAGAATGAGAGTGAGAACGAAGTCAATGGTGTGGAAGAAGCTGATTTAGAATGTGATGATGGAATCAAAGAGGAGACGAGTTTGGTTAGTAGTAAAGTCGATGATGTTGTAGAAGACGAGATTGTGAAGTTAACTTATACAGAACATGTGCATGTTGATAATACTACTCCAAATACTAAGGAACTTGATGATCATCTGACTTCTGGATATGATGGAGTTATTGGATTGGTTGCTAAGGAAACATCAGAGGTAGCCAAAGTAGAAACCGCGGAAAAAGAGGAATCTCTTTTACCTGAAAGCTCAAATGTGGTTTCTGTTGATGCAACAGATGATAATTCAGGGGAAGGTGGGTGTGAAAGTGATGAAAAAACTGAAGAGAAGAGATTTGGGAGTTCAAAATCTGTTGAACACCTCTTGGAAGAGTTGGAAAAGGTTTCTTCTGGTATCATTGATGACCATTCCGATGAAACAAACATTCCTAGCCACCATGTAGATCATATCGATGGCCAGATTGTCACTGATTCAGACGAGGAAGCAGATATAAAGGATGAAGGTGAGGAGAAAACGTTTGACACTGCAGCTTTGGCCTCGCTTTTAAAGGCACTCACTGGTGGAAGTGGAAGTACAGATGGAGGCAATTTTCCCATGACGACATCTCAGGATGGTTTGAGTTCATCTTTAACAGCTTCACGTGCAAACCGTTTCAACACCTTCTCCAGTCCTAGTGTCACAGTGGGTGAAGAGACTGAGATTAACTTGAGCGAGGAAGACAAAGAGAAGTTGGAAAAGTTGCAGAGCCTCCGTGTGAAGTTTTTGCGACTTTTGCAAAGGTTGGGGAAGTCAGCGGAAGAATCAGTTGCAGCACAGGTTCTTTACCGTATTGCTCTACTTGCTGGGAAACAAACAGGGCAGTTTTTCAGTCTTGACGCTGCAAAGAAAATGGCTATGGAGTCTGAGGCCGAGGGAAAAGAAGATTTGAATTTCTCTCTAAACATATCGGTTCTTGGAAAATCCGGAGTGGGGAAAAGTGCTACGATAAATTCCATCTTTGGCGATCAGAAAGCGTCAATTCATGCATTTGGACCTTCCACCACTTCGGTGAAAGCAATCTCTGGAACAGTTGGTGGTGTCAAGATCACAATCATAGATACTCCTGGCTTAAAGTCTTCTGCCTTGCATCAAACTGCGAATTCTATAATGTTGTCTTTGGTGAAAAAGGCAATGAAGAAGTATCCTCCAGATGTGGTTCTTTATGTTGATCGTCTTGATGCTCAGAATAGAGAGTTGAGCAATCTTCCTGTACTAAAGACAATCACTGCTTCTCTTGGTCCATCCATATGGAAAAATGCCATTGTGACATTAACCCACTCTGCTTCAGCTCCTCCTGATGGCCCTTCTGGCACTCCTTTGAGCTATGACATATATGTATCGCAGTGCTCATATGTTTCACAGCAGTCGATCGCGCAAGCTGTTGGTTTGATGATGTATTCGAGTTCATCGATGCCAGTTGCTCTTGTTGAGAATCATTCCTTGTGCAGGAAGAACCGAGCTGGGGAAATGGTTCTTCCGAACGGCCAAGCTTGGAGACCTGACCTGCTGCTATTGTGCTACTCTCTCAAGGTTTTCTCGGATGCAGTTTCTCTATTCAAGCCTCAAGAACCATTGAACCACCTTAATTTTTTGGGGTCTCGACCTCTCTCGTCCATATTGTCTTTCCCTAAGTTGTTGTCTTGGCTGTTGCCATTCCGTGCACATCTAAAGCTCCCTGCAGAGCAAGGTGTAGACTCTGATATCGAACTGGATGACGACGTATCTGATTCTGAGAAGGAAGAAGGAGAAGATGACGAGTACAATCAACTCAACTTGCTAGACTCTCAAAAGAACACAAAAAAGCATACTTTGACGAGTACTATTACCGTGTAAAGCTCCTGCAGAAGAAACAATGGAAGGAGGAGTTGAGAAGGATGAGAGAAATGAAGAAGAAGGGGAAAAATATAGCCGGCGAAGAAGAAGAGGAGGCTCCTCCACCTGCATCTCCTCCTGTTTCACTACCCGATATGGTCTTGCCAACTTCATTCGACAGTGATGACTCAGCTTATCGTTACCGTTCTCTGGAACCCACTTCAAAGTTCCTTACCAAGTCACTGTTGGAGTTACGAGGCTGGGATCATGACTGTGGATATGACAGTGTCATCGCAGAGTACAGTCACGCCATAGCTAAACGTTTCCCTGCAGCAGTTTTTGTCAATATGACCAAAGACAAGAAAGAGTTCAACATCAATCTAGACTCCTCTGTTTGCGCTAAGCACGGGGACAATGGTTCCACCATGGCAGGACTCGTTATCAGGGATGTAACTAGTGGGGAGCAGCTTATGTACGTGGTCAAAGGAGAAACCAAATTCAAGAACTTGAGGAAAAACAAGACGACTCTTGGCGGCTCGTTGATATTCTTTAAAGGGAACATTGCGACTTGTGTCAAACTCGAGGACCAGATCACGCTGGGGAAAAGGCTCGTCCTAGTTGGAAACGCAGGGACAATACGGTCAAAGGAAGAATCAGCTTATGAAACGAACCTCGAGGTCAGGCTTAGAGAAGCTGATTTCCCTATTGGCCAAAATCAATATGCTCTGGGGTTGTCGCTGACTAAGTCTAAAGAAGATTTAACTCTCAAAGGCAATCTCCGATCTCAAATCTCTATCGGAAGACAAACGAAAGTAGCAGCTTTTGCAAATCTTGACAACACTATGACTAGACAGTTCACTGTCCGAACGAGTAGCTCAGATCAGTTGCAGATCGCGATCATGGCCATTGCTCCCATTGCCATGTCCATCTACAAGAGGATTATTCGATCAGACTAGACAGCATCACAAGTACTCTATGTAACTAAAAAGGAGTTTTTTTTTTAACTTTTATAGACAACATTTCAATATGGTGTTGTTCTTCGTTCATAGAATCTACAGTATGAAGATAATCTTCCAAATTCTGATTATTTATGCCAAATTCGATCTCTGTTGATTGAAATTACTATCAGACACATTTTTTNTTTTTTTTTTTTTTTTTTTTTTTTTTTTTTTTTGTTATTACGATTTCATATAAATTAGCTCGTCTAACAGAGAAGAAGAAGACGAAATAAAACAATGGACGATGATGAAGCAGAGCATTTGAAGGCAGCTTTCGGAGATTCGTCAGATGGTGAAGATCTCGCAGATCGGCCGGCAAAAGAAACCCTAGGGATCGGAGATTCGACGGTATGGGAGCGAGTGGAGAACATCAATGGTTTATGGCTCTGTAGAAACTTTCTCTCTGTTCATCATCAGTCTGATTTACTCTCCACTATTCTAAACGGTACCCTTCGTCTCCTCTTTTGCTTCTGTTGCTAAATAATCTTTTACTTGTGGATTGCTTTTGCTAATTTGTGTTCAAATTACAAATTTCTGCAGAAGGTTGGTTCGTTGAAGAATCTATCAACCAGGTACGAGAACCCAAATTTATTTTTTCTCTTCTTCCCTAAGATCTTCACTGTTCTTTCATTGGAGGAAATGTTAGGGGTTTAGCTTCTAACTAGCTCAGAAATGTATCTGTAAGAACTCCTGCTTCCATAATTCCCTAACTGCTGGATTTGAATCTCTAAAAACTTCGTTTCTATGAAAACTATTCGATTGCAATGACATGGACATTGATAAAAAAAAACCAGTGATGGCATATAAGATTATAATCAGCTTAGGTTGATGTATGAATGAGCGAGGGAACATCGTCTTTACCTAGGCTGCTTTTGTTTCCTATTGAAGTGAACTTTTTTTCAGCCAAATTCCCCCTTGATTCTGGTCTTTCTATTGTTTTCTTATCGAATTGAGTGAAAAAACACCCTTCATGCATGACCCAGATTCTTGCTTTTTCAGTGTGATACTTCTTGTTCTTGGTGTTAAGCGTGAGGTGATATGGCTACTTTACTAAAGCTTCTGTCTTTTTCTATGTTTCTTGAAAGGCGATGAGGTTTGGTGATCTCCCTTCATGGGCAACAAAATTGTCTGATCTCATACACGAGACCGTGGAATCTGTTGATCTTTCAGTGTTGCCTGCTGATTTGCTGTGGAGAGAACCTCTGTTTGACCAGCTCATTGTCAATTTATACCAACCAGGTGAGGTACGATGCCTTTCATTTTTGCTCTTATCACCTCTCTAAGCAAACACTTTCGCTCTTCTTTTACTAGTAAGAACCAACCGAGTAAAAGCTTGTTGTGGTTTCTTGGAGCATGATGCAAAATGAGGGAAAGCAAGATAATCAGTCATAGATTATTCAGACATTATTATCAAGATTTTGAAGAAAATGGGTGTTGCTTTTAACAGGGGATATGTGCACATGTTGATCTACTGCGTTTTGAAGATGGAATCGCCATTGTATCTCTTGAATCACCTTGCGTGATGCGGTTCAGTCCCGCAGAAGCGGATGAGGCAGAAGATGTGGATGTTTTGTTGAGCCCTGGATCTCTCATTCTCATGTCTGGTGAAGCTCGGTATCAATGGAAACACGAGATTAATAGAAAGGAGAATGGGTTTCAGGTATGGCAAGGAGAAGAAATTAGTCAGAAACGAAGAATTTCCATTACCTTGAGAAAGCTTTGTCAAGCTTAAGGGTGTGTCAGCAGTCAGCACTAATTCTAATCATTATCTAGGGGACCTCTTTAGATGTGATTAAATGATAAGAACCTATAATGTTAGATTAGGTGAATGAACCCTCATATCTTACATTTGTTACGTTCTATTGTTATAAACAAATTATTAAAAATTTTACATCTATGTGTTCAGCTGTTTGATATATAATTTAGATTAAGTTATTTTATTTTATATACAAGATAAATTATGAATAATATTGTGAATTGGTGATATTTTTACCTAAATAAAAATGAAGAATATTTTTTCTTATGAACTTTACATTATTACATACGACTGTAAGAATTAACTTTGTTTTTGTTCTGAGTTAAAAAGATTGTGCCGTGTAATAAAAAGATTATAGTAGTCAGGTATACAGTTTTCCTTTTTCTTTCTCCTGTCGTTTAGTAATGTATATAAATAGAAAGATAATTTGGCTAACAAATGAAATTTAAAACGACTGAAGGAAAATTTGGTAAAATATTCAACTAAATTGGCCGGTGTGAATGAAAAATTTATAGTAGGTTTCGAAACAACTTCACTCTATTTTTTTTTGATCAAGTGACATGCACATGAATGTAAATCTAAACTTTTATTACATACTCAATACTAAAAGTACTTGTAAAATTCTTTTACCCACAACATACTATCTCAAGATCATAATAAATTCCAAAAGTCATTTGGTAACCTACTAACCTCTAATTAGTAATTAACCGTATCCAACAAGTTGAAAATATTTTCCTATTTATGTTCCATTTTGTTTTCAACCTTTTTTCTATTTATATAAAAACAACGAGTTGACTTTTCAACGCTCTCCGGTTTCTAGATCCATGCTGCACCAACGGTCAGGATCGTAGATCACAAGTCAATAACTCTGGTTTTTCGCCACGTGTCAAACAACACTACTAACACAGCACCACCACCGACACAACCGAGTGAAATAAGAAAGACAACCTTAACTGTCATCAGGTCATGTCCAAACGCAAAATCTCTCTGTAGTACTTTGATAAATAACAGTGTGTTTCCGGAAGGAATTATCAAATTCGAATCTTTCATTAATGGAAACTCAGATCTTGTCTTAAAAATATCCCATTTATAGATCGTAATAAACAGAGAGAATCTCAATCTCTAAGCACAAGAAGAAGATTGGAGGAGAAGATGATCGAGAGGTGTTTAGGAGCTCACCGGTGCCGGAAAATCCAAAGAGCTCTACGCCATTTGAAGGTAACGGTTCTCTGTCTCGTTCTTACCGTAGTCGTCCTACGTGGCACAATCGGCGCCGGTAAATTCGGAACTCCGGAGCAAGATCTCGACGAGATCCGTCAACATTTCCACTCATCGCGTAAACGAGCCGAGCCTCACCGTGTACTCGAAGAAATACAGACCGGAGGAGATTCTACTTCCTCTTCCGGCGACGGCGGAGGAAATTCCGGAGGGAGCAATAACTACGAGACGTTCGACATCAACAAGATATTCGTTGACGAAGGAGAAGAAGAGAAACCCGACCCGAATAAACCTTACACTCTCGGACCCAAGATATCCGATTGGAACGAACAGAGATCCGATTGGTTAGCTAAGAACCCTAGCTTCCCGAATTTCATCGGACCAAACAAGCCACGTGTGCTCTTGGTGACTGGTTCGGCGCCGAAACCGTGCGAGAATCCTGTCGGAGACCATTACCTCTTGAAATCGATCAAGAACAAGATCGATTACTGTAGGTTACACGGGATCGAGATCTTCTACAACATGGCTCTCCTCGATGCGGAGATGGCTGGTTTCTGGGCGAAGCTTCCGTTGATCAGGAAGCTTCTGCTATCTCATCCTGAGATTGAGTTTCTTTGGTGGATGGATAGTGATGCAATGTTTACAGATATGGCGTTTGAGCTTCCGTGGGAGAGGTATAAAGAGTACAACCTTGTGATGCACGGATGGAATGAGATGGTTTACGATCAGAAGAATTGGATTGGGTTGAACACTGGGAGTTTCTTGCTTAGAAACAATCAATGGGCGCTTGATTTGCTTGACACTTGGGCTCCAATGGGTCCTAAAGGGAAGATCCGTGAGGAAGCGGGTAAGGTTTTGACCCGTGAGCTCAAGGATCGACCCGTTTTCGAAGCTGATGATCAGTCTGCTATGGTTTATCTCTTGGCTACTCAACGAGAGGCTTGGGGAAATANGAAAAAAAAAAAAAAAAAAAAAAAAAACTGAAATTTAGTTGAAGCTGTGATCTTGAATTCATTTTCAGCATTGCTTTGGTCTGATTGAGATACATAAATCGTCTACTTTAGATTGAGATACATAAATTGTCTGTTTATAATGTTTTCTTGATCACATAAGTAGTGTTTCTGGATAAACATTTGAAACGCTGCATTGGTTGTTATAGGTATACCTAGAAAGTGGATACTATCTCCATGGTTACTGGGGGATTCTCGTGGACCGTTACGAAGAAATGATCGAAAACTATCACCCCGGTCTAGGCGATCATAGGTGGCCGTTGGTGACTCACTTTGTCGGTTGCAAACCGTGTGGGAAGTTTGGAGATTACCCGGTGGAACGGTGTCTAAAGCAAATGGACAGAGCGTTTAACTTTGGGGATAACCAGATTCTGCAAATCTATGGTTTTACTCACAAATCTTTGGCTAGTCGTAAAGTGAAGAGAGTGAGGAACGAGACTAGCAATCCTTTGGAGATGAAAGATGAGTTCGGGTTGCTTCACCCGGCGTTTAAGGCTGTTAAGGTACAACAAACCAATCAAGTTTGAATCGGTTTAGGATTTTGTGTTCTGTTTTCTTGCTATATTTTATCATGTCTTGTGTCTTTGCTTTGTTGTTGTACTAAGATGGATGATGATAAAAAAACGTTGTGCAGAGACATCAGTTTATTCTTTGGTTTACGTTTCTAGAGTTCTATTACGAAATAAAAAATGTTGTTGTCCTTTGGAATACTTTAGAACTTGAGATTTTGTAGCTTCATTGATCAATAATCAATGTTAATTCAAGAACATTTCTTAACCTGATTTCAAATTTAGCTAAATAAATCAACGAATTATTGTTTCGAGATGTGTGTAGTTTTGTTAAGAGTTTAGGCATGTGGTTAGATTCTTTTTCAGGATGGGGCTTTTTTGGAAATTTGTTGCATCTTAATTTTTGTTTGATAAAACGTATCATCATCATCATAGAAAAAACGTATACGAATGTACGGGCTATTATAAGGCCTTTTAAAAGCCCGTTGACATGTGAAAACTAAAATCCCGGAATCATAGTATACAAAATTCCAAGATAATTCGTAGATAATGGTGTAATTTTTGTTTTTAATAGAGAAATAGTTTGTGGCCAAGCAAATCTTGAGATGGGAGAGAATCAACAAAAAAACAAAAACAAGATTTCTTTCTTCTTTATAAAAACCAAGCTTTAAATATTATTATCTCCTTTCTCTTTTAGATTGTATAAAACCTCCTATTAACATACTTCAANAAAAAAAAAAAAAAAAAAAAAAAAAAAAAAAAAACATACTTCAAAAACCCTAGTTTATAAGGATGCCATCAAAACATTTTCCATCAGTGAATATATTTTTAACATTTGGAAAACTAGTGGCGTCATAATTTTGAAAAGGCAAAAAAATAAATACTTTCCAAAACAGTAAATATACGAAAATATTAACAGTTTTGGTTTCCAAAATTTGACCTCAAACGCATGTCGAAAAAACTCATTAATTTTTTTGTTTGCTGAAATTTTGCTCTTCTTGAAACGACAGCGTTCGCATAGCACACAACTTGTTATACTCTCACCAACTGAGCCAAGGGTACTTTAGTCATTTTACTTAATCCTCATAAAAACGACTGAGAAGATAAAATCCCAAAGCAAAGAGAGTCATTTTTTGTTCGCTCACTGACCTTATCTCTCTCCCAATTCTCTCTTCTTCATAGAGAGAGCAATTTTCATTCCTGAAATCGTCCACAAATTATCATTGAAGGGTTTAAATTTCTTAAAACCCTTAACTCGTATCGCTATCTCCTTCCTCCACAAGTTTGGTGGAGAGTTCGATAAAATCTTAGTATCAAGCGGAGATGGACTCAAAGACCGAACAGACGAACCCATTTTACGCTTCGGCACAATCAGGTTTTTATTTTCTTCCTCATTTCTATCTTCTTTCAGCGGGAATTAATCTGGTTTTTGGAAATAGGGTTTTAATCGGCGGAAATATTTATGGAACTTTTTTTTTTTGTTACAGGAAAAACCTATGCTTCCGTTGTCGCCGCCGCTGCTGCTACATCCGCCACTAACGAAGGTGGGGCTGTGAGTAGTGCGAAGGAGTTGGATTCCTCATCGGAGGCTGTGTCTGGTGATTCGGAAAAGGGTACTGTTGGTGGAGCCAATAATTTATCGGAGGCAGAGAAGGACAAGGAGACGGAGGAGAAGGAGGAGGAGGAGGAGGAGGAGGAGAAGTCGAGTTTGGAGGTTGGAGGCGATGGGAAAATTTCCGGCGAGGGGGATTCGATAAAGGAGGATTTTGCTACCCCTGAGGCTGCTTTATCGTTATCTCCGAAGCCGGAGGTTGTTTCTGATGATGTAGGTGTTGCAGAGGAGACGAAGAAGGTTGTGGAGGTTAATGAGGGTGTGGAAGATATTGAAAACGATGGTGAGAAAAAGCTTGACAATGGGAGTGTTGATGTAGGAGAGAATCAGGCTTCCACGGATGGGATAGTGGATGAGAATCCGAAAATGGAGAGTGAGAGTAAAGTGAAGGGTGCGGAAGAAGAAGATGTTGTATCAAAAGTCGATGATGTGGTAACAGAGGTAGACGGAACCAATGAGGAGGAGAGTGGAGAAGTTGATGTTGACGAAAAAAGTGATCATGTTATCGAAGAAGACTTGATAGTGGACTCAGCCGCTATAGAATCTGTGCATATTGATGTGGCAAAACCAGGGGTGGCTGTTGTGGGAGAGGTTGAGGGAAGTGGGGGAATAAAGCTTAATGCTGATGGTGAAACTCTCGACGTGGCTAATAAGTTTGATCAAATTGGTCATGACGATGGTAGTGGTGGGTTTGAAGTTGAGTCTGATAAGGCCATTGAGGAGGTAGGAGGAAAATCGACTAGTGGAGCGGACTCTGTCTCAGAGTCCTCTAAACTAGAGTCTGCTGATACCAGTGCTGCAGAGCCAGAGGTTGTAGCTGTCGAGAGTGTGACTGAACCAAAGGATGTGGGAGAAACTAATGGATCAAAGAAGAGTATGAGTTATACTGAGGTAATAAAGGCCGATAGTGCAGTAGCTGACAATGGAACCAAAGAGGAGGAGAGTGTGTTCAGTGGCGTAGTCGGTGATGAAGAAGAGGGTGTGAAGTTAACCAACAAAGGAGACGTCGTGGTGGACTCATCTCCTCTGGAATCTGTGCATGTAGATGTGGCGAAGCCAGGGGTTGTTGTTGTTGGAGATGTAGAGGGGAGTGAGCTGCCGGAAACTGATGGTAACATCGCTGATTTGCACAATAAGTTTGATCCAGTTGGCCAAGTTGAAGGTGATGGAGTTGAACTTCAATCTGACAAGGCCACGGAGGAGGGAGGAGAGAACTTGACTACCGAAGGAGACTCTATTGTTGACTCCTCTGTGGTGGATTCTGTTGATGCTGATATCAATGTTGCAGAACCAGGGGTTGTGGTTGTCGGTGTGGCGAAGGGGGCTGAAATCAAGGAGGATGGAGACGATAAGGTTGACAAGCCTATCCCAAGTATTGAGGAAGCTGATGACCTGACTGCTGCATATGATGGTAATTTTGAATTGGTGGCTGCTAAGGAAACATCAGAAGCAGTCAAAGCAGAGCTTGACGGACCAAAAATAGGTGTGGAAGAAGTAGAATTGCCTGTTTCTGAAAGTTTTAATGAGGGTTCAGTTGATGCCAAAGAGGATCCAAAGCCAGCAGCTGAGTCGAAGGTTGAAGCAAACCCTAACCCAGAGGTCCCGGAAGTTGCTGAAGGGGACAATGCTGAAGAAGGTGGAAACAAAGCAGATATTGTTTCTTCTCGTGAATTTAGCCTTGAAGGCAAGAAAGTGGACGGGGAACTTTCTGGAGAAGGTGTTATCGGGGATGATGGGACTGAAAGTGAAGAAGAAACTGAAGAGATGATATTTGGGAGTTCTGAAGCTGCAAAACAGTTCTTAGCAGAGCTGGAAAAGGCTTCTTCTGGTATTGAAGCCCATTCTGATGAAGCCAACATTTCTAACAATATGTCAGATAGGATTGATGGCCAGATTGCCACCGATTCTGACGAGGATGTAGACACAGAGGATGAAGGTGAGGAGAAAATGTTTGATTCTGCAGCTTTGGCTGCACTTTTGAAGGCAGCCACTGGTGGTGGAAGTTCAGAAGGTGGCAATTTTACCATTACATCTCAGGATGGTACCAAGCTTTTCTCTATGGATCGCCCTGCTGGTTTGAGTTCATCTTTAAGACCTTTGAAACCTGCAGCAGCTCCACGTGCAAACCGTTCCAACATCTTCTCCAGTCCTAGTGTCACAATGGCTGAAGAGAGTGAGATTAACTTGAGCGAGGAAGAGAAACAGAAGTTGGAAAAGTTGCAGAGCCTTCGAGTGAAGTTCTTGCGACTTTTGCAAAGGTTGGGGCAGTCAGCAGAAGATTCAATTGCAGCACAGGTTCTTTACCGTATTGCTCTCCTTGCTGGGAGACAAACAGGGCAGTTATTCAGTCTTGATGCTGCAAGGAAGAAGGCTGTGGAGTCTGAGGCTGAGGGAAACGAAGATTTGAACTTCTCTCTAAACATACTGGTCCTTGGAAAAGCTGGGGTGGGAAAAAGTGCTACAATCAACTCTATTTTGGGAAATCATAGGGCGTCCATCGATGCTTTTGGGCTCTCAACCACTTCGGTAAGAGAAATTTCTGAAACAGTGGATGGTGTCAAGATTACCTTTATTGATACTCCGGGTTTGAAGTCTGCGGCGATGGATCAAAGTGCAAATGCAAAAATGTTGTCTTCTGTAAAGAAGATAATGAAGAAGTGTCCCCCTGATATTGTTCTCTATGTGGATCGGCTTGATGCTCAGACCAGGGACTTGAACAATTTGCCCTTGCTAAGGACGATAACTGCTTCCCTTGGTACATCCATATGGAAAAACGCCATAGTGACATTGACCCATGCTGCTTCTGCCCCTCCTGATGGCCCATCTGGCTCTCCTTTGAGCTATGATGTGTTTGTGTCGCAGTGCTCACATATTGTTCAACAGTCTATTGGACAGGCCGTTGGTGATCTACGTTTGATGAACCCAAGTATGATGAATCCTGTTGCTCTTGTTGAGAATCATCCCTTGTGTAGGAAGAACCGGGAGGGAGTGAAAGTTCTCCCAAACGGCCAAACTTGGAGACCTCAGCTGTTGCTATTGTGCTACTCCCTCAAGGTTTTGTCAGAAGCAAATTCTCTATTGAAGCCTCAAGAACCACTGGACCATCGTAAAGTGTTTGGTTTCCGAGTTCGATCCCCGCCTCTCCCTTACTTGCTGTCTTGGCTGTTACAGTCCCGTGCACATCCTAAGCTCCCTGCAGACCAAGGTGGTGACAGTGTTGACTCTGATATTGAAATTGATGATGTGTCTGATTCTGAGCAGGAAGATGGGGAAGATGACGAGTATGACCAGCTGCCACCTTTTAAGCCTCTTCGAAAAACCCAACTTGCTAAACTCTCAAAAGAACAGAGAAAGTCATATTTCGAGGAGTATGATTACCGGGTGAAGCTCCTGCAGAAGAAGCAATGGAGAGAGGAGTTGAAGAGGATGAGGGAGATGAAGAAAAACGGGAAGAAGGTGGGTGAAAGTGAGTATGGTTATCCGGGAGAAGAAGAGGATCCGGAAAACGGAGCTCCAGCTGCAGTGCCAGTTCCATTACCCGATATGGTCTTGCCACCTTCATTCGATAGTGATAACTCAGCTTACCGATATCGTTTCCTGGAACCCACTTCACAGCTCCTAACCAGGCCAGTGTTGGACACCCATGGTTGGGACCATGACTGTGGATATGATGGTGTGAATGCAGAACACAGTCTTGCTGTACTAAGCCGGTTCCCTGCCACAGCTACTGTGCAAGTCACCAAGGACAAGAAAGAGTTCAACATCCATCTGGATTCCTCGGTGTCTGCTAAGCACGGCGAGAATGGATCCACCATGGCCGGGTTTGATATCCAGAATGTAGGTAAGCAGCTTGCATATGTGGTGAGAGGAGAAACCAAATTTAAGAACTTGAGGAAGAACAAGACGACTCTTGGAGGGTCAGTGACATTCTTGGGGGAGAACGTTGCCACTGGAGTCAAACTCGAGGACCAGATATCACTCGGGAAAAGGTTTGTGCTTGTGGGAAGTACAGGGACCATGCGATCACAGGGAGATTCGGCCTATGGTGCGAACCTCGAGGTCAGGCTTAAGGACGCTGACTTCCCAATAGGCCAGGACCAATCCTCTCTAGGGCTGTCACTGGTGAAGTGGAGAGGTGATTTAGCCCTTGGAGCCAATCTTCAGTCTCAAGTCTCAGTTGGAAGGCACTCAAAGATAGCGGTTCGTGCAGGGCTTAACAACAAGATGAGTGGACAGATCACAGTCCGAACCAGCAGCTCGGATCAGTTGCAGATTGCTCTCACTGCCATTCTTCCAATTGCTATGTCCATCTACAAGAGCCTTCGACCAGAAGGAGCGAACGACAAGTACAGCATGTACTGAACATCCCTCTGCTGATGATGAATGCTGGAGAAGGATCTTTATGTTACTGGTTTTTAGTTCATGTTTTTGTTTCCTCACTTTAATAAAAACTTTGTTGTATTTTGTTCTGTTGAGAAGTACCTGTCGGATTTATCTTTGTATCAGTAATTCTTCAGTTTCAGTAGCACTTCTGTTTCTCTTCCTCAGTTAATGTTCTTCCTTTGGTCGGGTGTTTTAGAGACAAACTCCGATAATATCATACTGAAAATATGAGGGGAATGACCAGACTGCAAATATATGGGCCGGGCCCAAAATTAGCGGGTTTGTTTTGTAAAATAAGCCCGTTTAGACCCGATGATTATTTTTCGTTGCTGAATCAGTGAAGAGTGCTGCCGCTGTTTGAGGAGAAACAACGATTTCTGATTTCTGATTTCTGAGGTAACCATACATGATTTCTTAGTCTAGTTCCAGTTTATGATTTGTTGATACACGATTTCTAGGATTTTGGTTTGTGTGTTTTTGCTCTGAATTGATGAATCGAGTTTATGATGTCCCCATCTGATGAATCTCAGTTTGCAAATTCACAATTCACAGGCTGCAATCTTCCAAGCGAGATAGAAGAGGAGATCCTCTCTAGGGTTCCGATCAAATCGTTGAGACTCTTACGAGCCACTGGCAAACGTTGGTACCATCACCCGTTGTTCAAAGATCCGAGATTCATCAAGAGGTACTTCGATAGAAAACCGAGGAAGTATCATAAGGAAATCGTGCTGAATGAGTTTAGGATTCAGTCTTTGAGCTCATACGTCGATCATCGCCGCATAAGCCCTTCTCGGTTTCTTCTCATGGATCCCGTCAGTAACGAAAAGGTTGATATAGCTCACGCTTTTCACTGCGATGGCATTCTGTTATGCACCACCACCAAGGACCAGCGATTTGTGGCTTGGAAACCTTTCAAGGGGCAAACCAGATGGATCCAGCCGAGGGAGAATGGCATGAGCAGCTACAGTAGCTACGCTCTTGGTTACGATAACAAGGAGCTGTGCCGTAGCTACAAGATCTTGAGGTCTCTGGAGGATCAAACGTTGGAGATTTACGAGTTTAAGTCTGACTCATGGAGGGACCTTGATGGCGTCTCTCCCGGTGGAAGCTTTGAGTCTCTCGGATTTCGAGAAGAGGAGGAGCTAAGGAGTACTCTCTGTTGGAGTTTGACTTCTCAACAGAGAGGTTTCAGAATCACTACCTTCCCTTCCACGAAGCTGACTGTTTGGGTCCTTACGTTCTCAAAGAATGTTTGAACAATCTGGCTCTCTCGGTTGTTAAGGAAGACCGTCTCTGTTTGTTCTACGAGAGTAAAACAAAATCAGTGACAGAGATATGGTTGAGTAGTGAGATCGGTGAGACTGCGTCTGTGTCTTGGTTCAAGTTCTTAGCAGAGGATGCGACAGCATTTTTCACGAGGCACGTGAGTTTCTACGTTGACGACGAGGTTAAAATTGCGTATTGCTTTTATAATCACGAACGTAATGTGCAGAATTTTGGTAGATGTGCCAAGCTAAGAATTTTGGGAGATGTTCCACCGAAAAACGCTAGTCCTTGCAAACACAAGATATTCAAGTATTTAGGTTGGCACCATGGCACAGCATCTGGTCCTCTTGTGTTTAGTTATCTTCCTTGGTCGGTGTAATATTCAGCAATGTTTGTGATGTCTTGCGTAGCTTGTGTCATGTCTGTTTAGACTATATATGCTTTTAATCTGGTAATGGAACTATGTCTTCTAGATTCCTTCTTTTTTAATAATCAGCAATGTTTGTAATGTTCTTGATTAGCTTGAGTCATGTCTGTTTGGTAATAGAACTGAGTCTTGTAGATTCCTTCTAAACAAAGGTTGTGGTTTGATCGTATGCACCTAATTTTAGAGACCAATTCTATATCTCTAAGAAGTTTTCTTTTGTCACCAATTGAGAACAACGATCTGCTCTTTCAAATGGAAAAAAAGAGGTAAGAAGAAGAACATTCTTCATACAAACAGATCCATTTGGTTTATGATTTGTTTGTCTCTCTTTCCGTCTTGTGTCTTGTGCCGTTGATGAGTCAAGAGAAGATCCGTGATTGAGGATGAAAAATACACAAACTTGCTGACCTAATCTTTTTCTAAGTCAAATTTATTCACCCCAGATAATAAGGTAAAAAGTCTTTGTATACTAGTCTTACTAATAATCAGTAACTCCATATTTGTGATGTCTTCAGCAATGTTATCTTCCTTGGTCGGTGTAATATTCAGCAATGTTTGTGATGTCTTGCGTAGCTTGTGTCATGTCTGTTTTTTTTTTTTTTTTTGTGCAACTTGTGTCATGTCTGTTTAGAATATGCTTTTAATCTGGTAATGGAACTGAGTCTTGTAGATTCCTTCTTTTTTATTTTGTTATGCTCAACTCAACAACGGTTATGGTTTGATCGTATTCACCTAATTTTAGAGACCAATTCTATATAACTAATAAGTTTTCTTCTGTCACCAATTAAGAACAACGATTTGCTCTGTCAAACAGAGAAGAAAGGGCTGAGAAGAAAAACATTCTTTATACTAACCGATCGATTTGGTTTATGATTTGTTTCTGTCTCTCTTTCCATCCGTGATTGATGATGAAAAAACACAAAACTTGCTGCTCTAATCTTTTCTCTACTTTGTAGAGGTTGAATAGTTAGGAAATTTTAGGGTAGATTTTTTAGAGCTGACAAAGCAAGAAGGCTTTAAGGATAACAACGTCCAAAGTTTCTAAGTCAACTTCTTTACCCCAGAAAATAAGGTCAAAAGTCTTTGTTTACGAGTCTTGCTATTAATCAGTAACACCACATTTAAGACATTGCAATCTTTGTACTGTATTAATTAACGAACTAAGTTGTTTTATTTTAGAAGAGCTTGATGATTAAGGTAAATAGATTTTCATTCAACAAATCTCAAGAACAGCGACACACACATACCATTGATAACAAAAAAAAGAAACAAAAAACAGAGTAGCGAGAAATTGGGCAATGAGAGGCAGCCACTTATTTACTCTTGAGGATTATTATTGAAGAGAGATCTCACTGAAGGACCTTCAGGGAAGCTGGCCTGCTGGTGATATCAGCCACCCACGCGTTGAGACATGGACGCTCGGTGAAGAGCTTCTTGGAGGGACTTTGGAGCAAGAATTGAATCACAGGAATGTTGTGAAGATCGGCCAAAGTAAAAGTGTCACCAGCAATGTACTTGGACCTGTTGAACTTAGCCTCGTAGATGTCAAGAATCTTGGCTAACTTAGCCTCTTCTTCTGCAACAACGGCTTCGTCTGTGGTCAAGCCTTGCATGAGCTTGTATACTTGTTCATAAACAATCTTCGAGGCCGGTGGGTCGAAGTGGTGAGCTTCTACACTCATTCCATTGGCCATGACTGCATATTCGGCAATGTTCTTGGGGTCAGCTGGGAAAAGGTTGGTTCCTTCTTCTGCGTATCGGTGAGCTATGTACTGAGTAATCGCTCTTGATTCTGCACAATACAACCAAATTCATGTGAGTGGTTTTGTGAAATCAGATTTGAGATTTTGAAGATGAGATGATGCATACCGAAGAGCTTGACGTCTCCATCTTCAAAGGCTGGAATTTTACCAAAAGGCTGAAGGAAGCATCGAATCAAACACAAAACATTCAAGATTCAGACTTTATACATTAAAAGTGGCCATAGACTAATAGTGATAGATATGCTTACGTTGCGTGAGAGGAAAGGCTCCTTCTTGTGCTCACCGTTTATGATATCGACATGAACAAGCTCAAAGTCTAGGTTTTTCTCGTAGAGGGCGAGGAGGACTTTCCTTGTAGAAGTGGAAGCAGGGTGTCCGAAAACTTTGATGCCTGCCATTGGACTCGGTTACTAAGAAATATTGTTTAGAGATGTGATGTGTTTGTTGTTTGAAGTTGAAGGTGATGAAATCAGACACGAGTAGTGATGGTATTTATATAGATCGAGAAACAGAGCATTCTCTGCTTTCTCGTTAAGGTTAAATATTATTTAGCAGCCTCTATTAGACCGTCGACGCAACCAATATTGACTAGTCAGTCTTCTTTGGAGGATTTTTCGAAGTGGAATTGGAATTGTTTTTACAATTGGTTAAGTGATATAGCAATCAATGTCATCTGAGAAAAAAAAAATCAAACAAGTGCGTTCTAGATGACTCAAACTTCTACCTAATAATAGTCAAGCTTCATCTAGTAACTTGAGACCCATTTGGTTATTACCGGTTGGTATTTTTTCGGGTAATTTTGTGATGCTCTAAATCAGCTTGCCTTCTCGGTTAAATGGGTTTCTCTTCATGTAAAATTTGATTTGGATTTACAGGCTTGAGAAATATTGTGACCAATATAAAAAAGAATATGGACAGCGTCACTGCTCCATTCACAAAATTAGTTTTTCCGTTTAAAATTATGGAGAGACAAAATTAAGAGCCAAATAATGGATGTTTTGTCACTTTAAAGGTTTAGAATGAAAGTTGAAAACTTTGGAGGTTTAAAGTGGAAGTGGCTGATCATCGAAAAGATTTTTTTTTCCTGGGATTTCCCTATAGAAAATCTTAGTAATTTTGATCAATTTATAATTTTTTTTTTAATTTTTTTACCAAGTTAAACTCTTTCTAATATTTTATTTTCCACATTTCTAAGTATTTCTTCTTCCAAGTTTGAATATTTATATTCTTTGGTTAAATTATAAAACTCTATTAAAAATCATATTATCCAAAAATACTTATAAATGAGAATGTTTATTAAATAAATTTTGCTACTTTTTTTTATAGTTTTTTGTAATAGATTTTTAAACCATCACAAATCTTCATTTCCAACGTGAGACTTTCAAAACATATTCATAAAGTCATATATCTTCATCATTTAAGTAATTAATGTTATATTTTAAATTTTTGATCAAATTATAATGAGATATCTTAGCATTCTAATAATTTGACTTTTTGTTAAAGTTAAAATATTACAATATATAACATTTGATCAAGTTAAAATCTTACAATTAACATTTTGATCAGACAAAAATATGTATAATATTTTAGCTTTTTACCAAGTTAAACTCTTCCTAATATTTTCAAAAAATTTATACAATTATTTCATTTTCTCTTTCAAATTTTAATATTTAGAACAATATGATGTATATATTATTTGGTTTATTTATATGGTTCTATTTAAAAAAACCATATTAAACCAAAAATATGTATAAGTTTGGATGTTTATTAAATCAAGCTTCCTAGTCTTATGTGTTTTTTTTTTATATATCATTTTGGTATATGATATATCATGGTTTTTATGGGATTTCACCATGATATAAGTCTTGTTAATTTATAGAGTATTTTTAGTGTTTTTAGAGTTTCTATCTAGTGTTTACGAATCATAGGTACATATGGAGCTGAATTAGAGATAATGAAGCAATTTGAAGCTTATATGGGGATTCTTGCTGGAAAACTAAATAATCTGCCGTTCTCAGACATTGGTGTCGGTCACACTATTTTAAAAAGTTTTGGAGATTTACATTTTGGCCCAGAAGTTCCACTAGTTTACAAAACAGTCCAATTCATGTTTTAGGAGATTTGTAGGTTTATAACTTATAAGCCATTGTTAGGCTTCTTTTATCGTTATCTTATTTTATATTGATACTTGAGAAAAGATTTGTTCCAGAGCTATTGGAGAGATTGTTCTGCTACCAATATTGACTAGTCTACTTTGGAGGATTTTTTCAAAGTGGAACTAGAGTAATTGACGTTTGAATGAATTTGATTTTACAGTAGGTGGTAAAGAGAGATCCATAAGCTACTTTATTGAATATAATTTTGAAATCAGTTGAAATGATAATAATATAATGAATTTATATGTACATTACTAAATTTATGGGTGATAATATTTTTTTTTCTAATAATGCAATTGCAATTATTATTTTGGATGCTTATTAAACACTATACTCTCTTCATTCTCTAATAAGTGGTGTTTTTGACTTTTTGAATTTTACATATTGAAATTTTACTAATTGAATTGTTTTGACATTGATGATAAAACATATTTTGTTTTTAAAAATAGTAAATTAAATGATTTTTTAATTTGTGTACAAATGCCTAAAACACTACTTACTTAAAAATATTGGGCTAATACCCACGCTTACGCTTCTTTCTCTCATACGTATACATTGAAACAAATTTGGAAGTATATATCTCTTGATAAGCAAACACAAACACTGATGCATTGTCTATCATCACCGGCCATTCTTATCCTGAGTATGAATCCCATAGAATATGCATCTTGATAATGATTTTGCTTCATATTCTATTGTGCAGAGTCTCTCGTGAATTTCGTTTGGATATGGGATTACACATAATGTCATTAGAATTGCATCCAGAAAATAGAAAACATCACTTAGTATTTTAGAGTAAAAGATATTATAGAAGCTAAAGAGGTAAAACACGAATTTCACCTGGAGTTGCACGTGAGACTCTCCATTTGATATAGATTCCACAACTGGCTTCAGTGCAAAATTCTTTGGTTCATCAACTGGATATGATATACAAAGAGAAACAATTAATTACTTGTAGACAAACATTCATATATATGCCTCAACCAAGAATATCACTTTAATACTAACTATTCAGTGGCTTTGGGAGCTTCTTACACTGCAAAGTCTACTCTAGCGAATTCTCAGTTTTTCCATTATATATATATGGGAGGTTTTTTATGTTCCAAAATGTAAGTAACTTTGTATATGTGACTGTTAACTCTTATGGGAAAATAGATGTAAAAGTTTAGATGGAAACAAAGAAGACAACAGTATAAGGCATAAAGAAGTGGTTGGGATTATACAATGGATTCGGAACATTAATTCAACATTAGACTTGGACAAAAGATTCATTATCGTTGAAAAACGAAATGTTTTTTGAAAATGACTAATATTTAGAATATACCAAAAAAATCATTAATAGAGGTACATGGCGTCGGAATTACATTAATGGAGGTACATGGCATCAGAATTGTCTTCCAAAAGTATATGGAATCAATAGCTAAACAGCTTGCTCACCATATATGCCGTCAGCATTCACTTATAAGTATCTTTGAAGCTTTAAAATCGTGAATTTTAATCTGATACTCCATCAAGAGCAGCCAATCAGGGGTAGAGCAAGCCGAACTGTCAATGTTTCAGAGGCTTCCATACATATCGTAATGCACTGGTCAATGGAAGCGAAGTAACTGAAAAAATGAAGTACTTACTTATGTGCATGCTTCCTCCAATTTGAGCATCTATGTCAGAAGGGACATAGATTTTCAAGCTTGTATATATAAAAAACAGAGAATATATTTTTCATTATGTCAGAAGGCTTGTAGAAAAATATAATGGTTAGCAAAGTTATTTACGTCACTGCAATGTACAATAGTCTCCTCGTACAGGTTTAGGATCTACGCTACAACATTGACATGTATTAGCCACAAAAATTATTATGTTATATGGAATAGACAATGCATCAACGCTACAACAAATGGACGACTTGTGGTTGTGGAGATGGGTTTCAATTAGAGACGCTTGAAAAAATGTTGTTGGTGCGTTAACAAAAGGGGCCTAAACAGTTAAACGGGTAGCCCATTTATACCTGATTATTTAGCCCATCTAGGGTTCTTCATTTACAGTTTCTGAATCAGTGACGAGTGCCGCCGTTTGAGCAGAAACTATTTGAGGAGAAGCGACGATTTCTGAATTCTGAGGTAACGATTCATAATTTCCAAGTCTAGAAGCAATTTTTGATTTGCTGAGACACTTATTTCTAGGGTTTTTGGTTTGTGGGTCGTTAAACTCGTGATTCAAAACCATTTTCTCTCTGTATTTTTGCTCCGAATTGATGATTCGAGTTTTGTATGTTTACAAATTCACAGGCGATGTTTTCCGATCTTCCAAGGGAAATAGAAGAGGAGATACTCTCTAGGGTTCCGATCAAATGGCTGAGACAGTTACGAGCCACTGGCAAAAGATGGTACCACCACCCTTTGTTCAAAGATCCAAAGTTCATCAAAAGGTACTTTGATACAACACCAAGCAAGTATCATAAAGCAATCGTGTTGCATGAGTTTAGGATTCAGCCTATCTCGATCGTCGCCGCATAAGCCCTTCTCGGTTTCTTCTCATCGATCCCGTCAGTAATCAAAAGGTCGACATAGCTCACGCTTTTCACTGCGATGGCATTTTGTCTGTGTCTTGGTTCAAGTACTTAGCAGTGGATTCGACACCATTTTTTACAAGGCACGTGAGTTTCCTCATTGACGAGGAGGATAAACTTGCCACTTGCTTTTATAATCACGAACGACACTTACAATGTCTTGCCAAGGTTATGGTTTTTGGAGATGTTGCAACGAGGCAAGGACTCCCTGGAATGGCTGGATACGAATCTTTCGGTTGGCTTCCTCGCACAGCATGTGGGCCCATTGTGTTTGGTTATCTTCCATGGTTGGTTTAATATTCAGCAATGTTTGTAATGTAATGTCTTGTGTAACCTTTTTTATTTTTAATTGTGTAGTGAAACTTGGGCTTGTAGATTCTGCTCTTTTTTTTTTATTCGGAAGCTCTTTTATTTTGTTTTGAAGAATATGTGATGGATTTCTCATATATTACATAGATTTGCATGTCAATCATAATTTTGCTACACCTGAGTGCTTTTTTTTTCTTTCTTTCTCATGCATTCCAATTTTTGTGGAATCAATTTAAGGTGGTCAAGCTACAAACCAATTCGGCTAGGATTTGTTTCTGCCTCTCTCTTTATTAAACTAGCTAAGCTGTATTTATTAGAAAAAGAAGCTTGACGATCAAGGTAAATAGTTTTTCATACAACAAAGGTCTATCAAGAACAAAGACACACACACACACATAACTGAGAACAATACAAGTGACACAACAGAAACAAAAAAACAGAGTAGTGAGAAATTGGGCAATGAGAGGCAGCCACTTATTGACTCTGATTANAGCTTCTTGGAGGGAGATTGGAGCAAGAATTGAATCACAGGAATGTGGTGAAGATCGGTCAAAGTAAAAGTGTCACCAGCACAGTACTTGAAGGCGCTGAGCCTACCCTCGTAGATGTCAAGAACCTTGGCTAGCTTCGCCTCTTCTTCCGCAACGACGGCTTCGTCTGTGGTCAAGCCTTGAAAGAGC
>OVBJ01000487.1:0-53889 GCA_900406535.1 Noccaea bulbosa | reverse complement strand
ACTTTAATATGAACTCGTCTTTATGCGCCATCAATGAGTATCGACTTAATCTGAAAGCCCTGACCACAAGATCCATAAGTTAGTTATAAAACAAAAAAAAATCCTTAAAATATCTTGTACACAATATTCATACTTCCCCAACGCAACTTCATAACTACACAATCAAATTGATGATTAGTGTTTCTTCAGAAAAAAGGAAAAAATAGATGATGTCAATTGTAGGTATTAAAATAATTTTTTTGCAGAAGAGATGAAAGAATCAACGGTTTTTGCTTCGTGGAAGAAATTGAACTCTTTGAAGTTAGTTTGCAAAAAAACTTGTAGTTGAAATGATTCTAGTGTTCATTTGAATTTGGTATCTGGAAGTTGATAAAATTGTATGGAGATCGTGGCTGTAACGGTTGGCTGGAACAGTTGAAAATCTTTAGATTGACATAGTGGGCTAAAATGGGCCTTAAACATACAGTTTTTTTTTTTTTTTTTTTTTTTTTAATTNTTATTTAATTAATTTTTTTTTTAGGTTTACCGTGTTAATTCAGATTTTCCAAATATGTGTTTTTTAATTTTTTTTTTTTTACTTTCACAATTGGTGGAGTGACTTGTACTTTAGTATATTAGGGATTTCTTCATACTAAAATAGATATTGATCTGTAATATTATGTAGAAGAGTTACAAGGAAATTATAGGATTTTTGAGCCGATTAATTTTGACACAAAATGGATTTTATTTTCAATAACACTCTTGTGTTTCTTTCAAATTTTAATTGTTTTGCGACTCTTTTGTCTTCGTTGAGTAGTGCCAATATACCAAAAACATCATATGACAAATTCCAAGACGAACCCAATATAAAATCCAACTCGATATTTATACTTGTGCGGCTACAAATACCAAAGCGTTGTTTCTTTCTTGAATTACAAACTATAGTTTCTGTAGGCATACACAAATATCCTTTAACAAAAAAAAAAAAATGCATACACAAATATCAGCGAGTCAATTTTTTATACGTATGCAAAATATAAAAGTAAATCCTTAAATAAAAATTACCGACCGAGCTTTGTCTAACCAGTGAAAGAACTGAACTGAAAACAATGGGGTCTTCGTGGTCTGGTGGTATAGGAACCTCGGCTGAGGTGCCCGCCCAGTTCGAGTCCCCGACCACCCGGACTGTTTTAAATAGTAAGAATACGTGGACTGCGGTGGGGCTCATAGGATTAATTTTATACCTAAAAAGCTTTTGGATCACCGACGGTTATAAAAAAAAAAAAAAACTGAAAACTTTTTTGATTTTGTTTTACAAAATTAGACAAAATTTATGAGATGCGAGGACATTCATACAAAAGGGAACACTTTATTTATCTCTTCAATCGAATTACAATCTCCCAAGATAATACAAAAAAAAACAAAAGTTAACAACGATTTGTTCTTAAGCCGTTGAAAGTGCAAACAGATTATTGTAGTATGCAGTGGTGACAAAGCATGGCTTGAAGACATATCATAGTTCTTAAAGGCATGTTTTATTTAGTTATGATTTTCCGCCGACTTTTTTAGCACAACCGGGATACCAACAACGACCACCGGGTCCATCACCTCCCCATCCAAATCCAAATCCCCAACCTCCACCATTTCCATCGCTTCCTCCTCCTCCTCCACCTCCTCCACCGCCTCCACCGCCGCCGCCTCCTCCACCACCACCGCGTCCTCCTCCTCCGCCTCCTCCACCACCACCTCCTGCGCCTCCTCTACCCAGGCCACGGCCTGAGCCATTTCCGCTACCTCCGCCTCCGCCTCCTCCTCCTCCGCCACTTCTTCTGTTATTTTTGTGGGGATTGTCTTTTCCGTTCCCACCATTTCCGCCTCCACCTCCACCTCTACCTCCTCCGCCTCTGCCTCCGTCTCGTGGTTCACATTTTTCACTCTTACTTACATTGCTATTCTCGCCCACTAAGGGTTTTTCAAACCCAACGGTCGAAACATTCACATTGTTCTTAGAGCCCAAAACGCCTGAAGAAGTGGTACCATCCATAAACTTACTCTCACTTCCATCTCTCTCTTTTAGGTTTCGTAACCCGTTAACAGAGTCTGAGCTCAGGAACAACACAATATAAGCAAGACCGAACAAGAAAAGTGCCAAACTTGATGATGATCTCTCTCTTATACTCTCCATTTTAATTTTATCAAATATCGATCATCGAACTCTATCGACTTCTCAAGGTTATGCTTCGACTCCGTCTCCTTCCTGTCCCTATATATAAGATTTCTGCCCACTCTGATTAATTATTAATTCTATGCATTTAATTTAATTAATCTCATGGACATGCATCTCCTATACGGAACCTACCAACTTTTTATTTCCTTTTAAAAAAGAGACGAAGTCGAGACTTGAGTAGAGAGGCTCTTCAGTTATTAAACTTTGTTCGCATTTTATCTATCTATTATAGAGTGACCCAAACTATAGAAATTGCTTCACGCGCAAGACGGTCCACAATACACGATATAGATCTACACATCGATTAACGGCTAAAGAAAATTCTTTCTTTTTGTTTATTTTTTCCTGCTAACATATTTCTTTTGAATTTAGATGTAAAGAGCGTCTTTACATTCTTGCTTATATATTTAGGTACGTAGGAGTAGGTTCATTGCAAATGCATGTGGGATTTAAGGGATAGTAATAGTATACATTATGATATATATTTAATTTTTGTCAGCACCATAAGAGACATTGATACATGAAAATAAAGAACATATGAAAAAAATAGTTGGTAATGTGGGCACCAAAAAATTACGCTATCTCCAAATTTGATAATGCCTTCACACGAAGACGCTTTGTTTCATTGTTTGTGATGTTGGTTGGATTTAAATAGCCCTACACTCTTTTACCAAAATGTTAGATTGCGAAGTCTTTTTCTTAACTAAAAGAAAGACAGAATCAAAAGGACTATTCATAAAATTAAACAAAAAGGACTAATATTGTCACCTTCTTCCGTTCTTTGAATTTCGTTTTTTTTGTCTTCTTAAAGTTGCAAAACACAATTCAGAAGGACGGTTCCGTAAGAAATAGGCAATAGGATTGAAGCTCGCAACATAAATTTTTGGTTTTTTGGGGGGCACATCGGCAGTGTGTGTTTGTTTTAGATGTTAAAATATCTTAAAACGAATTCAGACTATTGAATCTTTCACTTAAGTACTTTGCAAGACTGTAAGGGAAGATACAAACAAGAAAAGTCTAACAGCAATACTCACTTATGTAATCCAGAATCAGAATTGAGTTTGGGAAACTTTAGCGAGCTAGTATATTGGTATTGCTGTTAGAGGGGTTTTATTTTCGACCGTTGGATTACATAAGTTGAGATCTGAAGATATTGTCATTTGGCCCGAGTCATTTCTATTTTGGGCTGATATTAGGCCCAATATCTCTCAGTACTGGGTTTCATTTACAAATATTGTAGAAATTGGGTCATAACGTTTTTTTGGTAACATCTGGGTCATAACGTTATACTGTTTTGATTTAACAATTGGCATTAAAGACACATAAAAAAGAATCTGAAAGACGACGCATTAAATACGGGTTACGTAAGTTTTTCTTTTTTTTTTTTTTTTTTTTTTTAAAANTTTTTTGTAAAAGAGGTTACGTAAGTTGGGATCTGCAGATGTGAAAACTTGAAAACATATATACACGACAATCTCCAATGGATGAGAGTGACCAGAAAAAAACGATGGAGACGCGTGGAGTGACGGAAACCACAAACGCACCGAAACGTAAATGATAGACCCAAATCCATATATATTCCATCATTTGTTTTTTGTTAATTAGTATCATTTACTTAATAGGATAGTAATTCGTATTATCGTATTTGTATAATGGTAATTATCAATTATGTAAAGATGACGGTATGACGACGTAAAGTGCAATCTAAGGTGCAACCAGATTTGTTATTTTATTTTTTTGGCTCAGAATCTGATTTATTGATTGATTTGTCCGATGGTTTGTATTAAGTAAAACCAAATTCCACATATAAACTAAACATTTGACCTGGTATTAAGTGAGACAGTCTACTTATATTTTATTACAATCCCATATTAGAACATGTAAGAGAACTATAATTATAATATTATATTTACTATGCTAATGTTATGTTAGTGTTAACTTATATATAAATAATATACCGGAACTATAATTATAATATTTAGATTTCAAAAAAATTAAGAATACAGCGTTATAATTATTATTATTTAGATCTCGTATGGTCTCTATCTGAATTCTCTATTATAATATTTAGATTTCATAAAAATTAAGAATACAGCGTTATCCCTTATATATTAAAAGAGAATCATTTTTTAAAAACGACCTTAACTTCATGTGTTAATAACAAGATTGCTATGTTGATGTGTCATCACATGGTTCACTCTCAAAGCCCTTTTTAATTTAGACAAATTTTAATAGAAAATTACATAATATGCCATTGTATAGTATGTCTAAAAAATCAAATATGTATTATTAAATTAATTATATATATAACTATTAATAAAAAATTATGATTTTCTTTCCTTAATTAACAATTACGAAAATAAGTAAATAAGGAATATATGAGATTCAATTTAATTCTATCATTATATATCTCCTTTTATCTTTGTATAACTTTATTTTATAAAATAATTTAGTCACAATATAAAAAAATCTAATGAAAACTAATCTAAAACTTTTTCTGTATATGCTATGATTTGAATTTTTAAAAACAATAATAATCACTAAAACTGTTAAAATTTTCATATTGGATGCATTATTGTGTGGAGGTGTAAAAATATATAAAAAAAATATACAATAATAATCATTTAGTAGGTAACCAAATGTAAATTATTTTTTATATTCAGTTTAATATGGTTTTTAATTAAACTGTATAATTAAATAGAATAAAACTGTTTTTTATAAATATTTTATTTTGGTCAAAAATTTGAATATTACTCCATCTGTTTCAACTTTTAATACAAAATTAATTATATTTTTGTCATTTTGACAATTTGGATCAGATTGTTTTTTCTTATTAGTTAGATTGTTTTGAAATTATAATAAAACATGTTTAAGTTTTGAAAGAAAAAAATAGTTTTAATCCGTGTGCACACATAAAACTTCTTATCTTATTATATTGTAGTTATTTGAGTTTTATGTATCTTGACTAAATAAATCATATTAAATTTATGGATACGGTTAAATTTTTATTTTATTTTTTACTTTTTTTAGAAAATGTCAGAATGGTTTAAGATGTTTAATTTTCACACTATAAATGAAAACAAAAATCAAACTAAGGTAAAAATCCGTCGCATAAAATTTTGAAATAATTAAATAGACATCTTTTAATAAAATACAAATTCAGAAATCATCACTCCGTGTAGGGCGCGGGTCCAACCCTAGTAATTATTACTTTTGAAGAGAACTGAATTGATTGTTTTTATCATCAAATTTCCTTAAACAAATTATTTCCCTGAATTGTTTTTGTTTTTATTAAAGGGTGTATAAAGTTATTAGACGTGTTTAACCTAACGTAATTCGAGATGGAAACGACTAACTTGTGGTAACTTAACTTAATTACACATAAGTGAAGCAAAAAATCCTTTAGAACCTCTATAAAGTAATACTCGATAAAATAATAATTACTATAAGATAATAAATTTATTCAGTCCCAACTCGAGCCAATATAAAAATAAGCATAATGCGATAAGATGATAAGATAATAATATTTTTAAAACTGCTATGTAAAAATAAGGTCTCAAATATAAGTTAAAGTAATAATTATATAAAACTATACATTGTATATGCCTAAGAAAATTATTTAACTATTAATGCAATTTTTCTATACATGTAAAATTGTTAACCATGTTCTAAACACATTATTTTCAACTTTTTTTAGTAGCGATAATTTTTTCTAAACTTTTAATTTTTACCATGTATAAAATTTTATATAAATATTTTTATAAACTAATGATATACTTCTTTTTGTTCTCCTATAGGTGGTCTTTTAGAGAAACAATTTTCTCACAAATCAATGCAAATATTTATTGTGTTTTTGTTTTTTTACCGTTAAATTGATTTTCTGTTAGTTGAATTGTTTTGAAAATAATGATAAAACATACTCTTTCTGTCCCATTATATAAGCAGTTAAAGTATGTGCACATATATTAAGAAACTTAATTTTCTTTAAAAAATATCATTTAATATTTTAATTCAACCAATCAGAAGAATCACTACATAATGTAATTGGTTACACAATATTCAATAAAGTAAAAAGTACATAGAAAATATAAAACAGCTTATATTTTGAAAAAAAAAATCTTCTAAAACTGATTATATAATGGGACAGAGGGAGTATTTTGTTTTAAAAAAATAAAATATTAATTGATTTCTTAATTTGTGTACTTAACTCTAAAAACCCACTAATTGGAGAATAGAAAAATATGTTTTATTACGATATATAAAAGATTTGATCATAATTTCAATTTTATATATGTCATATTAACAAATAAATTATTATATATTTTTAATTTATGAATAATTTTTAAGATTATATTAAACAATATATTTATAAATTAATAAATATTAAATTTATTCATAAATTAATATCTCTATAAGATAATAATTTTTTGAAGTTCCAACATTATTACTTTATAGAAGTTTTACTGTATATGATTATTTAAAAGATAAATAAAAAGCTACTTTCGAGTTTTCTAAAATATTAACAAACCAATTGCTGGTATCGAGGCGGTAGAGACCTCTAACACGTGTTGGAAAAACTTAACACATGGTGACAGGCAGGACAATACGATTATATAATAATATAATAATATAATATATAGAGTATCGTTTATGCAGTACAAAAAAAAAAAAAGGTAAATAGCATTATTTATAAAATATCAAAAACTTAAATAATTTTAATTAAAACTATTTATTAAAAATTGATATTAAATTTATGTTTTTACATCACTTTAAATAATTAAATATATATAATATCAATTGTTATATAAAAAGAAATAGTAACTTTATTTATAATAGTTGATGCAATTGTTTACTTCAATTATAATAATTAATGCAAATGTTTAATTTATTTGTTATAAATAATATAAATTTATTTATATTAATTAATAAATGATATAAACTAAAAAAATAAATGATATTAGACACCTACTTTTTTTGTAGTGATGTTTCCGAAACTTCAAAGAGCATATAGACATGTGAAATGTCGTCAATGATATATGATATATCATATGTGAACCAATGAAATGTTAGGTACGAACTAGGTTTTTTCTTCTTCTATACTTGAATATGTTACAGCCTAACTAATACTGTTTTAGTAACGCCGTACCGGTATACTTTAATGTTTAAGTTGCAATTAGCTATGCTAGAGACAACATAATTGTCTGGTGTATCTTCGGATTCTAGTGGGCAACTGGAAGAAAAATAAATATGAAAATGAGAGAACCAACGTGGGTTGCAACTGATTCATTTTGAATGTCTGACTAATATTTTAGTTAAAAAAGTTGAAAACTATACCATTTAAATCGGAAGAGGGATTTTTTGTTTCTTATAGTTTTCTTCTTTTAAAGATATTTATATTATTAGACTTATACACCAGCGTGTGTACGAGATTTTAATATAAAACTATTAACAATATAAATAATTGAAGAGATTAAAAATATAATAACTTTCAAAGAAAATCTATATAAGTATATGTATAAACAGAAATTTAATTTTACCAAGTAATATACAACATAAATGTGGGTAAATTAATTGATTCAGTAAATTTAATTTAAATAGTTCTAATTTCTCTTTTGATGATATTGACATTTTAAAAGGAGAGAAAACTCCATAATTATATATAAGATATGGAGTCTGATTTTAAATAAGTGCAGTGTAACTAACAATTATTCGAAAATAAAAGTGATATGTTAAAGAAATAAAAACAATATATGAAAGATAACCAAATAAATTTATTTACCATGCCGCTGAATTAATCATCACTTATAGTTAGCTAATAATATCGACATGTTCTTATTAAAGATAATCAATTAATATCTTTTACTTCTGTATTTACTGAATTGTTTTCTAAAAAAAAAAAATTTGTTTAAAACATTGACTATTTTTCCTATTTATTTTTTCTTGTTAAAGACTTCACTATAATTATTTTGTTTTATTGCTGGTAAGTCGACTTACTAAAACTAAAATAAAAAAGTAATGTACATTGTTGTGTTGACAAAATGGTCTCAATAATTCTTTCAACAAACAAATATGTCGCAATAATTGTTTGTAAAGATTTTGATGGTTTGATTTTATCATATTAATGGAGACGAAAAGGAAATCTGTGTCCTTTTGCAAATAGCTGGTGGCTTCCGACATCCGTAGGGCTCCTAAAAACAAAATAATAATTTAGAAAATAGACAATTATTAAAAACTGATATCACTATTTATATAAAAAAATAAAAAAATACTAATCAAATTTGCATTCTAATAATACTACAATTTCTTACGATATTCTAAAAAATACATTAAAAAAAAACAGTTCTTGGACGTTATTTGGGAATAGTTTTTAAAAGCAAAACATAAAATGGGTTTCTTGATTATTTCTATTTCAAAACTAATTTACGAACAAACCGGATGTTTAATTCGGATCATGACAAGGTAGTTCTTTAGCCAAAAAACAAATTTTATGACAAGGTAATTTAACAAACTAACAGAAATACATGTTCTTCGTTAGACAACACTAAGTCAAGTAGTATAAAATTATTTTCGGATATATGTATATATATATATATATATATATATATATATATAATTATTCATGGCATTATGTCCAACGTCCATGATACATAGTGAAAATCAGTTAGGAGTGAATTACGAATGTGGATTTTCGGTAAAATACGGTGAACACCAAACAGTTATCGATCATACGGAGTAGAAAACAAACCAAAGTGAGACATCACTGATCTAGCTCCATTTCTTATTTGGTTTGCAAAATTTAAGTTTATTCTTAAAAAACAACACTTATGTGCTTTAACAAAAAAAAAAACAACACTTATGTGGATATATATCAGTCACTAAATAGTTTTTAAGATATGAAGTTGGTAAGAACAGACATAGACATAAATAGTTTTAAAAAGACACGTTGGTAAGAACAGACGACTACTCAAACATAAAAATAATTATTCATTTGAATTATATCACTAGGAAGATGTCATAGATGCTTATGTTGATCTGATCCAGCTAATTAAATAAAAACGACGATATCCATATGATCATTGTCAATATGAGCTTATAAATGGTCCCACTTTGATCATAGTCAACTGAGCAATAAACTATAATCGTGGTTAGATAAAAAAAAAGTTACAGTTGTACTGGCACGGATTATACATAAGAGAAACAAACGACATGAAGTTAGTAAAATAAAGAGCAGCAAATCATTTATCAAAAAAAAAAAAAAAACANGGCACGGATTATACAAAAGAGAAACAAACGACATGAAGTTAGTAAAAAAAAGAGCAGCAAATCATTTATCAAAAAAAAAAAAAAAACAGCGCAGCAGTTTTTTTATTAATTATAACCTAAGTGATCAAGATCTAACGATAAATAATAGGTTTTTCTTTTAACTTTGTAGTTGAAAAACAAAACCAAATGAAGAAATGAAATAGAATATGATTTCTTGCAAAAAAAAAAATCGCAACTAACATTTTAATATCTTTAGCAAAAAAAAAGGTTATATTATAATTTGAGTGCAGTTACTACTCATTTGGAAAGCATTCTCGAGAAGATTGTTGCTTCCAAGTGCTCCTCTGGATTGGTCGTCAGTAATCCTTTGGATCGCATCTGCACTTTCTTCTGGTGCGCGACATCTCGCTATTATTATGGCTTGAAATTGATCATTTTCTAACATCCAGCATTATTGGGTGCGATATAAAAAAAAAAGTATTTATAAAATTTAGAAATAGAGAAATAGAAAATTTCATGACGGTCTGTCTCTTCCTTTTCCCGCGATTATCAAAAGATTCTCAAAGTTCTCCGTCTCAAATCCGTTGCTTTGAAGAACTCGGGATCAAAATTTGGTGAAGCTTTGATTATGTGCTGGCCACGTTGAAGTTTTTTGTTTCTTCGTTTCGTCCAGTGTTTTATATTAGTTGGCTTCTAATTTCTTATATCCCTCTGTTTGTTTTCCTTTTGCTGCGGTTGTTCGTTTTCTTGTTAGTTGTATCTGTAGACTTTAAATTTTTCACCGAAAATCCTTTATAAAAAAAAAAAACTAACATTATAATTACGTTTGTTATCGATTAGAGCGGCATGTTACGAATAAAACATAAACCCGTATACTATATTGTTCAGATGCCAAATGTATCTTGTCAGTAGCGGAAAAAATAAAGTAAAGGAACCTTGTCAGTCTATGACTCTATGTCCAAGATTTCGAGGTTTTAATTAATATTAATAGTAATAAGTTAATCGACCTTGTGTACTCACTGCTCGTGGTCCTTCGTCCGCTCTGGCTCCAAACTAGATGTGTATTACTAGAGGTCACAAATGTACACTTGTTGATATCGTTAGTAATGTTGGTTTAAGGGATAAAATCGTCCCAAAGAATTTTATTTTTAAGTGGACTTCTCCATATGTGTAGTATTACGGCAATATTCTACAATTCGTCAAACATTCTTACAAGTCANTTTTTTTTTTTTTTTTTTTTTTTTTTAACACTGATTGACTAATCTAATGCAAATTATGAGAACTGTTACAAGACAATTTTACAACGGACAATTCTACTGTCTTCAACGGCTCTACGACCGACAGCTCCACTACACCATTCTGTAGACATCCTATAAGGTTGGCTCCATTAATCTGCATAAATTATTAGCAAATCGCATTCGCCGGGACTCGAAATCCAGATCTCCTGGTGTAGAAGCATTAATTCCCTTAAACCACTTGGGTGCTTCTAGAAATTTGTTTTATACTTAAAATCTTGGTTATTTTTAAATATTGCTGCTAACTGAAGTAATTTCTCTATCAAAGATGTTATTTTTCGACTTTAATTTCAAAAGAATCTGTGAACTTAGATTCGTTTATAAATAGCTGATATTTCATTTTTAAGAAACATAACCGACTTGCTATTTTATTTTTCGTTTATAAAAAACAGGACAGTGACAAGTTTTGTTTTTAATTATAATATTATACTAAAAAAATCTGATTTTATTTAACTTGTCAAAAGCTTAAGAATTTATATAAGTTTAGTAATACTTTAATTGTATTAAGTTGTTTTCAATTATTACAATATATTGAGAAATAAAAATTTACATCACCAATTATTCTAGCCAGACAGTCAATTATATTACATTCATTTTTCAACAGTTAATGTTTTAAAATTCACCAGTTCACTCATTTAAAATCCACTATACACCAATAATGATTCATCACATATACAGATATACTAGACTATCCATGAAACTATTTAATGTCAATATTATAAATAAAAATAAGTCAAAATAAATCAAAGGAGTATATACACACATATATGAAGGACGAAATTAAGTCCCTCTAGATAAATAGAAATATGTCAATAAATGGGACCACACTTTGATTATAAAACCTACCTCTCTAATCACATCCCCAAATGGCGAACTCTGCCTGACCNCCCCAAATGGCGAACCCTGCCTGACCAAACAGTTCAAAAAAAAAAAAAAAGCAAGGAAGCCAAAAAAAAAAAAAAAAATCATTATGGAGTCTTCTATATCCCAAACACTAAGCCAATTATTAGATCCCACGACGGCTCTTCTCGTCGTCATCTCGCTTGTTATCTTCATCGGCCTCATCACACGACGGAGAATGCCTCCGTACCCACCAGGTCCACGAGGTTGGCCCATCATAGGCAATATGTTGATGATGGACCAACTTACTCACCGTGGTTTAGCTAATTTAGCTAAAAAATACGGTGGCTTGTGCCATCTCCGCATGGGATTCCTCCATATGTACGCCGTTTCATCACCGGACGTGGCTCGACAAGTTCTTCAAGTCCAAGACAGCGTCTTCTCGAACCGGCCTGCAACGATTGCTATCAGCTATTTGACTTATGACCGAGCCGACATGGCGTTTGCTCACTACGGACCGTTTTGGAGACAGATGAGGAAAGTGTGTGTTATGAAGGTGTTTAGCCGCAAAAGAGCTGAGTCATGGGCTTCGGTTCGAGATGAAGTGGACAAAATGATCCGGTCGGTCTCTAGTAACGTTGGTAAGCTCGCCCGTGTATTTACTCTTGCTCTATGTGCGGTTAGATTATGTAAAATATAAAAGCTCACTTTTTCTTTGATATTATATATAATAACATTCAACCAAAAAATTTGTAGGTAAGCCTATAAACGTTGGGGAGCAAATTTTCGCACTTACCCGAAACATAACTTACCGGGCAGCGTTCGGGTCAGCTTGCGAAAAGGGACAAGACGAGTTCATAAGAATCTTACAAGAGTTCTCCAAGCTTTTTGGAGCCTTCAACGTAGCGGATTTTATACCGTATTTCGGGTGGATCGATCCTCAAGGGATAAACAAGAGGCTCGTGAAGGCCCGTAGTGATCTAGACGGATTTATTGACGATATCATCGATGAACATATGAAGAAGAAAGAGAATCAAAACGCTGTTGATGATGGAGAAGTTGTTGATACCGATATGGTTGACGATCTTCTTGCTTTTTACAGTGAAGAGGCCAAATTAGTGAGCGAGACTGCGGATCTTCAGAACTCCATCAAACTTACTCGTGACAATATCAAAGCCATCATCATGGTAATAATAATAATAATAATAATTACTATATTTTAAAGAACCAGCGCAGTGATCATAATGATCTCAAGATTCTTAAGGCGTTACGTAATAAAACTTAACTATTAATCAGTTTTTTTTTTTTCTTTCTCTTTTGTCTATATTTGGAAGGTAATTTTCTGTTTTTACAAGTAAATCCTATACATATAATAAAGTCATATATTGATTGTAGGAACAAAATATTTAAGTAAATAAATATATTCCAAAATAATTTTTTTACTATTTGTCTTTTCTTGTTGAATAGGACGTTATGTTTGGAGGAACGGAAACGGTAGCGTCGGCGATAGAGTGGGCCCTAACGGAGTTATTGCGGAGCCCCGAGGACCTAAAACGGGTCCAACAAGAACTCGCCGAAGTTGTCGGACTTGACCGACGTGTGGAAGAATCAGACATCGAGAAGTTGACCTTTCTCAAATGCACACTCAAAGAAACCTTAAGGCTACACCCACCGATCCCACTCCTCCTCCACGAAACCGCAGAGGACACTGAAATCGACGGTTACTTTATTCCCAAGAAATCGCGGGTTATGGTCAATGCGTTTGCGATTGGACGCGACCCAAAGTCTTGGGTCGACCCGGAAACGTTTAGACCATCTCGGTTTCTGGAACCGGGCGTAGCGGATTTTAAAGGGAGCAATTTCGAGTTTATACCATTCGGGTCGGGTCGTAGATCATGCCCGGGTATGCAGCTCGGGTTATACGCGCTTGATTTAGCCGTGGCTCATATATTACATTGCTTCACGTGGAAATTACCAGATGGGATGAAACCAAGCGAGATTGATATGAGTGATGTGTTTGGTCTCACGGCTCCTAAAGCCACGCGTCTTTTCGCCGTGCCGAGCACGCGCCTCGTCTGCGCTGTTTAAGTTATTGATCGAGTCACGTGGCGGGAGAAAAAGGAAGGGGTTTGGTATGGTCCTTGGAATGGTTGCAAGAAGTCGAAAGTAACCCGAGGATCTATGGGATGTTGTTATTCCCCTATACAAGTATGTGTAATGTGTGTGTATACATGTGTTTTCTGGATGAAACATAAAATGGCTCTTTGTTTCGATCTTTTTTTCTTTTGTGGTGATTTTTCAATTCCTTCAATGAAATGTAACCGGTAAAAAATAATATCTTTGCTTTTTTTTCAAAGCTAATTTTATATATTATATAAAATATCAGGATCTTGCATGAAGTTTTAAAACATATCTAAGCCGCATTTCCATCACTATGACCCAAAAGAGTTTGGCAACCGGTCAAAGATAAGTTATAACCCAATGAAAACTTGAAGAACCCCAATGGGAAGGCATTCTACGCCAACAACCGGTTTGCACTTTCTAACTTATTTGTGAGTTATTTTGTTTCATTACTTAACTCTAACACCACCGATGATCATATTTTCTATATGGATGTCAAAATCCATATCGAAAACTATTCACTATATATCATATTATAAGTGATAATAACCCGAATGGATCAAGTAGTAAACGATCACTACTTCAACTACCATGACGAAATCAATAAATTACAATGACTTATAAAATAGTACTTTTTTTTTGCGTAGCTATATACACGTAGCACATTCATATACACATAAGTACGTACTCTACGTGGACTCGGGAATATCACGAAATAATGTCATTTTTTATTCACTCATTTTTTTGTTTGAAATTATTATTATTCTCGATATTGAATATGTCACAAGCAGAATCTATAACTACATAAACAGTTTTCAAAATATAATAAAAGTCTGTAAGTAATAGCGGTGCCTCCTTGACATACATTTTTGCGAGGTGGAAGCGTAGAAGAATAAGAAAATGACAAATTTATAGAGAAGCAATTATTAGTCATCGCTAATATTAGCCGTAAGCCAAATGTAACATTTAAAGCTCTTAAAGACTGTAATGGCATCTAAGCCACTGCTTTGCGAAGAGATTGGTTCGAGTAGGGTTTTCCTTGTCTTGTAGAGAAGACAGCTTCTCGACCCATCAACCATTCAAGTTATAGCAATATCACCCAAAAAAAAACTGACATTGCGTTTAATTTTTTATCATTTTAAAAATTATTTGTTTTCAGAAAATACTAGCACGTACTTGTGATTGTGGGGACAAAGTCATACGACCCCATTTCCATTAAAAGTTTGGTTGGTAGGGTGCTTAGGTTTTATGAAATAAATGCAGTGATGGATGGTTTGAAATAGATTTTTTTTTTTTTTTTTGACGTCGTTTGAAATAGATTTTATGACAAAAAATGAGATGATGCATGGTCATTGTTGTAAATAAAAACGGTATTGGGTTTTTATTTCCTTTTATTTACCTACCACTGAATTTAATTTATTCTAACTTGAATGGACCACGAAATGAGACAGATTACAGAAGCGTCGGATCAAAATTTATTATTTCAGCTTTAGGTTAGTCCTTGTAAACCATTCTAAGTGATTTTAACAAGGTAACCCGATTTTAAATCAGATGGTCAAGTCCAATCCGGTGGTTGGACTCTTGTGTGCATCTCTGTGATATATGGGTAAATCCCCATGAAAAATGTGGCCGCACCTCGAAAGAAAAAGTCGCAAACTTCTAGTCACTCTTCTTTCAGACAGAATCCACATTTTCAGATTTGACATTTTTTTTGTAATTTCTTTCAGTTTTGATATTTTTTTTATATAAAATGAAAAAAGAACGGTAGCTAAAGACCATCATGCATGGTCAGCGAAAACGGTAACACGTGGTGGTGGATTCAGCACGACGATCGACGTTTATAAATTAAAATACAACGCATAGTTGTCGTCTTTCGCCGGCGTCGAAGAAACGTTCAATATCACAGATGATGATAATTAACAAACAAACAAAACAAAAGAAACCCTCAGTGTCTACTTTCATTTAATGACCTATATGTGTCTGTAACTCAGAACATGCGAAACCTGGTAAAAAAGTGAAGTAAGGAGGACCCATTTTTCGTATTACATAACATACATACATGTTTGATGTTTCTCACATAGTTACTTTTTACTAAAAAGAAGCCAGAAGTTACTATGGATATAAAACGACTCTCGGATTGGGTAGATAAAACAAAGTTTCATTGCTAATTAACTTTAAGTTAGAAATTCAAGATAGTTTGTCACTATTTTGTCAAATGTTACTATAGTTTCATAGTAACATCCGAGGGTGAATAAGAGGGGGGAACTAAAGTTTGTCAAATTTGGAATCTAAACCGCTTACGTACATAATCGTTTTGATTTGCTGCTGTCATATGAGGAGTAAACTTCCACCATATAGATCACATATATTCATATGTAATGTTATATTAGATCGAGAGGTGAATGTTATATATTCATTCCGTTTTAAACTAAATGTTTTTTTTACTTGTTTCAAATAGAGTATTGTTTTAGGTTTTTAATGTTAATTTTGGTTTAAAATATATAATTTAAACTCCAACTTAATTAAAATTATCAATAGTTAATATATTTTTTGGAAATATAATCAACAAATTTAATTGAACAATAATAATTTAATAATAATTTAATCTAACGGAAACCTAATAATTATTTATACTGTTTTACAATAATTATTCGTTTAGCCTTATTCGTAACATCAATATGAAAATTACTGCTGACCTTTCAATTATTGTTTGATTGAAACCGATAGCTGACAACATTTGACAAAATAGTGTTAAATATTCACTTGGAACGAATATTTTTCATCATCTAACATACTGTCATATTCGTTTCAAAATATACAACTAAGGATATTCAAGTTGGCTGAGATATTTCCCTNATTTTTCCCTTTTTTTTTTTTTTTTTTTTTTTTTTCCGAGTTCATTATTCTGATAAAAAGAGAAGGAGAATAAGTTTTTTCTTGCTCCTATTATCATCAATAATAATACTCCAATTCTGTCTATGAAATCAGCGAATACATTGCACCTCGTTTCATCAACTCCAGGAAAACAATTGTAAATTTAGCTCGAACAAAATACATCGCTATATACAAAAAAAAGGTTGAGAAAATAAAAAACGGGTAGGACCATCTCCATCGGCAAAAACTTCAAAATAAGTATTGAATCAATACTATATTAATATTTTCGTTTTCATTTATTTAACTAATAAAATTTGGTTAAATAAAACAATTAAACCAATGATCAATAAACAAGTGGCATCAAGTATTGAAGGTTGAAACCCACCTCAAAAAATTCTTAGCAAGAAACAAATTTAAATCATCTCAAATACTTTTTCATTTATATTAATATTTATACTTAACAAACGTTTTAAAATCTCCCGATGGAGATGGCGCCTAATCTACACGACAAATTTTGTCACGGGAACGCAAAATTAAGAAATTGACAAATCTATAGCAAATTCAATGAGTTGTCAAGGCTGAAATTTTTAAATATTTTTGTTTTTTTTGTAATTTAAAAATGTGATGATGTGAACAAAATAAATAAACTATACTTTTGTCAACTGATGTATGATCTCAAAACTAAATCCCACTTTAGCTAAACTATATCTGGAATATTTTAAGCCTTTAAAAAAAAAACAAAATCTGGAATATTTTAGTTGGATCAAGAAACGTGGCTATTGATAAAACACTTTACGTGGTTTAATTTTTAATTGTTCCAGCTCTAAGTTTGTCTTACTAGCTTTTTCAAAAGTAATTTAATTAAGCACATTAACCCAATTTAAAACTAAATAAAAAAAGTCTGAAACTTTTGTTGTGGTCCGACGAAAAATCAACAGAGGATCAACATCTTCAGTTTCGACCTTTCAAAGGAAACAGGATCGTTCAACGAAGACGGTTTCATGCAGACTTGTAGTAGTGGATGATTCATACAAATAATTACAATACAGGAGTCCCCTTCTTTAGCCGGCGTCTGACGAATGTTAGACAGACGACTATAACAAGCAAACAAAATACAACCTTAAACTAAAGTGTAACGTATAACGACGACTTTTTCTTTAGTTTGTATGTGATTCAAACAGGTAAAATTTGGTGAAAATGTGGATACTTCTCTAATTTAATTTGGTTAGAGAGTGTCTCGGAAAACAGGGTAATAAGTGTCGATTTCGAGTCTCTCTAGAATCTGCTGAGTTTTCCATAGGTACGAAGAGTGACCTTCCACCATATCGGTCACATCCACCTGTAAAACGTTGAAATCGAGATGTGAAATGATACGATTATGATTGAAACTTTTTATAATCATTGAAATCGATTGTATATCTTTTTTGATACCATCACCCCTTACTAAATATTCACTCCACCAACTCAATTTTTGTTTTATTAATGGATAATATTCGAAAGGGATGGCTTACATTTTCAATCCCCGGGATACAAATCGGTTGGATTCCCGCCAATCCTTGGGATAATAAACTGTGGAAAGATAATAAAATTTACGGGAAAAGAAAAAAAAAAAACAATGGTGTTAGACTGTTAGGTAGACTACAAAAATTGAAACAATGGAAGTTATGTATTACATGTACCTAGCGCGAAATGCAACACCGAGGGTCCAATCGTTTGTGGCATAAACATTGATGAATCTTCCAGCTACCATCTACCAAATAGGACCAGAGAAATTAAAACTCATTTACGATTGTACTCGCTATGGCTGTCATGTGACATACGTTTTTCTGGTAAGGTAATGAATTCAAAAGAGAGTTTAATTATCTTACCTTCCTTACGTCTCGCCAGTTTTCGCTTTTGATTGAAATGGGCGCTCCAAGAAGAACAACTCTTTCCACAAGTTCAGCTGCATTAACAGACATTTTGAAACCTCACATAAGAGAGATTCCATCTTTTAAATTCCAAGTAACACATGGGAATATACCGTTTTGTTCTGTCTCAGCCAGAGTTTGGAGGCATTTGAAGATGACACGGGCACCAAGCGAAAATCCCACGAGAGTGATTGGTCTGAATTCTCATAATTTGAGGAAATATAAGCAACTATAAGCAACACAAGACGTATTTCCTATACGTATATAGCCGGCATGAACTCTATATGTACCTATTTCCTTGCAAGCCTTTTTGTAGCACTTCAGCTAAAAGTCTTCCCGCTTTATCCGACCTAACGGAATAAAATTATAATAGGCCATGGATTTAGTCAGAATGCAAAACCAACACAGAGGTTTCAAAAGATTTGGTCGTTGGTTGGAGACACGATGGGTAAGTTGTGCATCATCTTCATTCATAGATTGACTACTTTGTTAAGGAAGGGAAAAGGTGTTACCTGTCGATAGCAATACTCCATTTGCTATCAATGAAATCAGCCGCTACTAAGATTGTCGCTGGCCATGCTAATGCCAATAAAAGAGAGCTCAATACAGTGTGCATTGCTCCTTGTTTCATCAATTCCATCGCGAGTCCTGTGGGAAAAAAAAAATCATCTCAGTATCACAAAATAATTTTAGAAAATTGTCATTGTTACATCAACATGGTTATTTAGTAGGATGAAAACCGATTACTTGAAGTAAGCCAATCCTGAATTGCAGTGCTCACTAAGATGAGATTCTTGGACTCCCATTGCAGCGTGTATCTGTAAGAAGTAAATATAGCACAGTTCTTGAGAATCATCTACAAACGTTAAAGAGAACAACTAACGTAAGGAGAGGTCCCAAATGTTAGATCCTATTTCCTTTCTAAGATACAAAAGTTCTCACACGACATACCTCTCCAAACTGCTGGTTAATCCTTCCCATGGTTTCACAAAGTCTTCTTCCATAAAAACAACACCAGCAACCAAGACCTCCACTGCCAATCGCTGTAACATTTGATTTTCCACAAACATTTTTACATCAGAAACGAAAAACTCAAAGCAAGGTGATTTTAAAATGAAGAAGGAGAGAAGACACAGTCAATATTTTAACATGAAAAACTATGTTACGATGGTCTCAAAGCAGATGGAACTAGGCACTCACTCCTTGATTATGATTTTCGCCAATAGCTTTAAATTCGAACTCATCAAGGTCCCCAATCCTCCTTGCCATCTTAGTCCCTGTGAGACCAGCTCCAGCAGCTGGACAAGAAAACGGTTTAAAAACCAAGGATAAGTGACCTTGTAATCAATACATCGGTGAGGATGAAAGAGAAGCCGGAACACCTAGTGGCTAATTGTATGCACACCGATTAATCCATATAGACTGCAAAATTTGAACTCATCTACTCTTAAATCTTAATCACCTCCAAACGATGCTGCAACCGCAACAGAACCAGCAACGGTTCCGGCAGCGCTAGCTGCAGCAGCAAACCCACTAGCTCCAATCACTGGCACAAGTGTGCCCAATGTTGGTGCCAATGCACCAAACCCGGCAGCAATTGCTGGAGCAGCCAATCCTGTTGAACACAACCATGTATATGGAACTCGGTTACCAATTCAAAATACACTATTAATTTGAAGGTTAACAGTTCGAATCCCCCCTACCACCAGTGATGGCCATCAAAGTACCCCCTGTTAAAGCAGCAGCACCAATGATGCCTCCACGCTTCCACTTTGCCCATGTACTCGTAGGAGACAGAGCATCATCATCCTTCATTTCACCAGACTTCTGAAGGGCCATGGCAGAGCATGCGATCATTGTCTCAATTGCTTCCTAGAAATTGAAGATCCCAAAATGTGAATATATTATAACAATGAGATAAAAGAAAAAAAAATTCTCATTCAATAAACAGCTACCGAAAGAAACACACTAAAAAACGAAGACATAATTATACGAACCACTTTAATCCACTCAATGTTAAACCATGTCGCAAGTAACCGGAGAGCAACGCGGTGACGAGCATCATAGCCTTTCCTACGCCGAGTACATTTCTTAACCTCTTGATGTTTGTCAGACAAGCAAGCAGAAAGAAGCTCATAAAGAACATTTATCTTCCTCTGATGGCTAAGCAATGTTACTTCCTCAACAGATTTGTCCTCTTCAACAACTTCAGGCTTGTGGCTTTCATCTCTAATAACTACACCAACCTCAAGACTCTCTGTTTCAGCAGGATCAGCCGAGTCCTTCTTATCCTTATCCTTGTCCTCATCTTTTGATTTTACCTCAGGAACTGCATATTTCTCACGGCATTCGTTTTCGTATTCCTGATGCTTCTCCTTCTTAGCATCTATAGATACAGAGCTTTGAATGCTTTGCACCATAGCATCAGCGGCTTTAGCTAAGGCCGTCTCTTGCTCCACCATCTCGATAGAAGCATCACTCGCTTCTTCTGAGAGCAACCTCGTGAACTACAAAAAAAAATCAAAAATAGAAAGTTAATGGAAAATACTCATCAGAGATGTCGGATCCATAATTCGGAAACTCGAGCTCCAATATAGCCATACCGCACCGATGTGGTGCTTAGCCGGAGAAGAATTAGCTGTTTCCTCGAGTCCAAGCCAAGCCGATGAACCAATATCAAGACATCTGTTGACAGAAACGAATTACAAACACAACGAAAGCGAATAACTAATCAAACATGATGATTCCAGATGGCTAAATTCCAGAAATGATGACAAACGATAAGACATTTTGGGAGATTACCTGAAAACGGGTCGAAGAAGGCCCGACTTCTCGTGTACCCAGAGGCTCGGGTCATCGGAGACAGAATCTCCGCTACTGCAATTGCTTCTTCGCTCCTCGGATCGACAATTTTCACACTCTTCGCCGTCGTCTTCCGCCGACGGGATCCCCAGCGGCTGAGTCTGGTTGATTTGGGCTTGGTTGAGCGCGATCGCGAACAATGCGCCAGCCGCGTATCTCTGCGTCGGCGTCAAATTCGACGTAGCAGCCACCATCGAAACGAGAGAAAAGGATTTGATCACAAATTATCAGCCAAACAAACAAAATATGAAAGCGAAGAAATCGTTGGAAGTCGGATCACCGTCAAATTTCGAAATCCGGAGAAAGATGAATCCGTGACTAATGAATTATGAATGAGTCCTCCGTTTTGATTTTCCTTGCGGTCAAATAGCAGGGAGACATCTGTCTTCACTCTGTTGACTCATTACGTAAACGACGACGTCGTCGGAAGTCCAAAGCCCAAAAGTTTTTTTTAATCTCAAAAGATAAAAATCTCCGTTGCCGGGACTCGAACCCGGGTCTCTCGGGTGAGAGCCGAGTATCCTGACCAGCTAGACTACAACGGATTGGTGTCCTTACACATCTAACATATTACTTAACGTTATGCAAGAGAGACTCGCATGAACTCGTGTACGGATCATCCACATAATCAGCAATTCAACATCCCTAAAGTGAGAATTGAGCTTTCAATAAACAACATGCCCTGCTTGTAACCACTGCAGAGGTTTCATAGATACAAGTTGGAAACAACGTTGGAGGTTACACAGATACAAGTTTACAACATGCGTATGATGTTTTATTTATCTGCTGAACTGAAATGAGTGTAGTGTAGGTCAGTAGGTGCGACTCTACATGGAACTCCTAAGCACTCCACGACACTCGGAGAGCCACAGGTCAATGTGTTCCACTATATGTTGCCTCACTTTGTTCACTGCATCTGGTGAACTGCAATTCTTGGAATCACCTGAAAATGAGAAAAACACAACAAGAGGACATCGTATTTTTTTAACAGTTTTTTTCAATACTTTTCTTTGGAGTTCAGGCTTTGGTACTATATATACCTTCAATGACCATTGGGGACTGAGGGCATCCTCGAAGATCACTTCCATGGCCACAGTTGTGACAATTCACAATGTAAGAAGGCACTGTGTCATTAAGCGTTTAAAATTGTTAATGTTACAGGAAAACATTATATCTGACTGCTACTTTATGACATAGATCAGGCCCAAGTAAATGTCATGCGTTGTTGATCGAATTAGAAGACTTACAGTCAGGAGATGAGGTCTGTTTAGATGCATGACGCCATGGATCCTGTGACCCATTTGTGAAGATGATCTTGGTGGCTGCAAAATTGAAAAGAAGAAGACGACGCCAAGAACCTGTTAGAATGTGCAAAACAGTAAAGGAGAATCGAGAAGTTCTTCGGTATTCCGTACCAGCAATTCTATCACCTCCATAGTACAGGTTTGTTGCATCCACTTGAGGGTAAACGCCTTTCCCAAACAGACTCTTGCATAGGTCCAAATGATACCTATGAAAAGTAACCAAGAATTCTTAGTTGAAAGATAAATAATAAGAGCTATGCATATAAGCGTTGTGACTCTGTCTACTCTGTATTGACTTGGTGAGACCGGATGCTATCATTTGCAGGTGCCACCTGGAAATACGCCACTTCGGTGCAAACTTGGAACCACCAAAGCCGATCTGCACTCTCTGGGGTCACCGCAGTGTCCAGCAGATGATTCCGGTTATACGTTTTAGCACTTAGGCCGAAAACTCCCACGCAAAACTCACTATAATACTTAGCATATGCCTCCTGCATTTACACGCCCAATACAATGTATCAGCAAACACAATTTTTTTTAGTTTTCAAAGCAAATTGAGGATCTATATATACACCAAGCTTAAGAAATAGCAAAGTTACCACTAAATCACCACCGTTCTTCTTAGCTTCCACGAGTGGTACACATAGTTTATCTGGGTTTCCGTACTGGACCTGCCAAAATCTTGTAGATATATATCTCAAACTAGAAAGAAAATGAGAATCATACTGATATGAAACGAACACGTATCTATATCCTTACCGCCATAACTTGTGCATCCGCAACCAGGTACAAGAAATCAGCATCGATATTGAGCTGCAGATTTCAGAGACTTTAGTTAGACTGGAGACGAGTACACAATTGTTCCGATTCAAAGAAGAGAAAAGAGAAGCAACAAATCACTAGACCTCGGTGGCATTGAAGAGAGCTTTCACAGCCTTGTTATTTACTTTAAGCGCTAGTTCCACCAGTTTATTAGTCTCCTGTAGTGCTGCTTTACATTCCGGTCCAACTGACTCACCTATCTGCTCAATAAGACACCAAAGATCTTGATTCTATCAGCGACTAAACTCTAGTGTACGAAAAGACACAGCAAGTTTGATCTTGTAACGAAGGTTCGACCTGTTGATCAAATTCAGGGAACTCGTAGACAGCACGAACAACAGCGGAACTAGCGAGGCTTCCACAGGTCAAATGAGGGAACTTAAGCCGGAACCAAGCACTCAAAGCTCCAGAATAAGACGCTCCGAAGAAGAACCACGGATTATCAACACTGCCACTTCTATTCAACTTAACCTTCAAAGATTCCTGAATCCACACAAACAAATCCCGAATATCATGCTTATTGGATTATTATAGACGAAGCTTCTAGCCTTCAAGAGCATAAAAACAAGAAAGACTACTTGCCTGGTAATATTCACGGAAAGCAGCTAAATCGAAAAGAGCCTGTTTAGATGAAAGATACTTGAGATTCTCAGTGGCCAATGAGTTAAACGGCGAGCTCTTCCCGTAGTACCGATGCTCGAGTGAAACAACGCCTGCTTCAAACTTCTTCGCTAACACCTGATACATGTTTGTGAAGAAAGCATTGCAAATTTTAGAAACTATCGATTATCAAATGAATAAAATTTATGGAAAAAATTGAAAATCTTACACTCAAATAGTCATTGGGGATCCCGTTGCAAGGCCCTTCGCCGCAGATCATCAGAAAGATAGGTCCGTCTGGAACTCGTAAATGATCCAGGTATTCATAGTATCGCTGACTGAATTTGCGATGATCCTGAAGAAGAGAAGAAGAATTCGAATTCCACAATTTAAACTCAAATCAGTACTACTATTTATGGACTCCGCAGCGAAATCTGGATCGACACAGAGAACCTAAAAGGTTTCTCCTTTTGACTCGGAATTTCCAGTTTCGATAACGCAATTGAACAAGAAACGAAATTGGGAAGATTGGTTACATATGGAGAGTAGTGGTCTAGGGTTTGATTGAACCAGAGCTCATCCCTCGTCAAGTACTTGCCGCTTGCGGACAACCCATGGGAGATCCTACGAGGTTGCAGTAATCCATGAGACAAGCTCAAATATGACAAATGCACCGTGAAGAGTATAGCAAAACCGATCGCCGGCGACATTTCTTGCCGGAAGTTTAGCAGATGGACAAAAAATAAAACAAGGACAACAAATAATGATTATCTCTGTTCTTTTTCTTTTTTAACTTGCAAGGACGACAATAATGATTAGAAAATGTTTTCCGAATTTTTAATACGCATGGAGACTATAGTGCGGACTTCAAATGAAATTCAAACAATTCAAATAAAACAGATTTTATATTTTTGTTTCGACTTCTTCTTCTTTAAAAACTTTTAACTTTACTCATACTCACAGTGACGGTTTCCGTTCTCTCTCTCTCTCCAACAACAACACTCATGGCGACACTTCTCTCCTCTTCTTCTTCTTCTCCTTCATCGTCTTCGACCTAGTTTCTCATTTTGTTCAGTGCAACGGATCTACGGCCATGGAGAAATCCATGTTCTTCCTCTTCCTGGTGATTTACGCGCCGTTATTCTCACGCGCCGGCGCCGAGGACTCTCAGGCTGAGATGGACGCTCTCACGGCGTTTAAGCTCAACCTTAATGACCCTCTTGGTGCGTTAACTTTTTGGGATCCTTCCACTCCGGCTGCTCCATGTGACTGGCGCGGCGTCGGCTGTACTAACCACCGTGTCACCGAGATCCGCCTCCCTCGTCTCCAGCTCTCCGGACGAATCTCCGATCGTATTTCCGGACTCCGCATGCTACGGAAGCTCAGTCTCCGTTCCAACTCCTTCAACGGTACGATCCCTCCCTCACTCGCTTACTGCACGCGCCTACTCTCCGTCTTCCTCCAGTACAACTCACTCTCCGGGAAACTTCCGCCGGGGATAGGGAATCTCACTGCGCTTGAGGTCTTTAATGTCGCTGGAAACCGCCTCTCCGGCGAGATCTCCGTCGGTTTACCGTCGAGCCTCAAGTTCCTTGACATTTCATCGAACACCTTCTCTGGTCAGATTCCGAGTGGACTTGCCAACCTGACACAGCTCCAGCTCCTAAATCTCTCGTACAATCAGTTAACCGGCGAGATTCCGGCGAGCCTCGGCAATCTCCAAAGCCTCCAGTATCTCTGGCTCGATTTCAACCTCTTGCAAGGGACATTACCCTCCGCAATCTCAAACTGCTCCTCCATCGTCCACTTGAGCGCGTCGGAGAACTCAATCGGCGGCGTGATTCCCGCCGCTTTTGGCGCTCTTCCGAACCTCGAGGTCCTCTCGCTCTCCAGCAACAATCTCTCCGGTACTGTGCCATTTTCTCTCTTCTGCAACACATCGCTTAGGAATGTTCAGTTAGGGTTCAACGCTTTCTCCGATGTCGTGCGACCTACGACGGCCAACTGTCGTACCGGTTTACAGGTCTTGGATCTCCGGGAAAATCGAATCTCCGGCCGTTTCCCGATGTGGCTGACAAACATTTCGTCGCTAACGAACCTTGATGTTTCTGGAAACGATTTTTCCGGTGAGATTCCTCCGGAGATTGGTAACTTGAAGAGTCTAATAGAGCTGAAACTAGCTAATAACTCTCTAACGGGTGAGATTCCTGTGGAGATCAAGCAATGTAGCTCCTTAGAGCTTCTCGAATTCGAAGGAAACCGATTGACAGGACAGATTCCTGAGTTTGTAGGCTACATGAAGGCTTTAAAGGTGTTATCTTTAGGGAGAAACAGCTTCTCAGGTTATGTTCCTTCATCTATGGTGAATCTGCAGCAGCTTGATCGGCTAAACTTAGGTAGAAACAACTTGAGTGGTAGTTTTCCGGTGGAGTTAATGGCCTTGACGAATCTGTCTGACCTAGATCTCAGCGGAAACCGGTTTTCCGGGGAAGTTCCGGTGAGTATCAGCAACTTGAGTAACCTCAGTTTTCTGAATCTGAGTGGGAATGGATTCTCCGGCGAGATACCAGCTAGTGTAGGCAATCTGTTTAAGCTAACATCTCTTGATTTGAGCAAGCAGAATATGTCCGGTGAGGTTCCGGTTGAGCTCTCTGGTTTGCCTAACTTGCAAGTGATTGCATTGCAAGAGAACAACTTCTCTGGTGTTGTGCCTGAAGGGTTTAGCAGCTTGGTGAGCTTAAGGTATGTCAACCTCACCTCTAACTCGTTCTCCGGTCAGATACCGCAGACTTTCGGGTTTCTCCGGTTGCTGGTGTCTCTGTCACTGTCAGATAATCACATCTCTGGGGCTATTCCACCTGAGATTGGAAACTGCTCTGCTCTTGAAGTTCTTGAGTTAAGATCAAACAGGCTTATGGGTCATCTTCCAGCTGATCTCTCACGTCTTTCTCGGTTAAAAGTGCTTGACTTGTCTCGGAACAATTTCTCCGGCGAAATCCCACCAGAGATCTCTCGGATCTCGTCCCTCAACTCATTGTCACTTGACCACAATCATCTTTCAGGAGCCATACCAGGATCTTTGTCTGCGTTGTCAAACTTGACAAGGCTTGATCTCTCTGTTAACAACTTAACCGGAGAGATTCCGGCTAGCCTCGCACTCATTTCCAGCAACTTGGCGTACTTCAACGTCTCAAGCAACAACCTTAGAGGAGAGATCCCAGCTTCTTTAGGCTCAAGAATCAGCAACGCATCAGAGTTTTCGGGTAACGCAGAGCTCTGCGGGAAGCCATTGAGCAGAAAATGCGAGCGCAGCAGAGCGGAAGAGAAGAAGAAGAAAAGGAAAATGATTCTGATGATAGTTATGGCTGCAGTAGGTGCATTCCTTTTATCACTCTTCTGCTGCTTCTACATTTACACACTCTTGAGATGGAGAAAGAAGCTGAAACAACAGTCTACAACGGGAGAGAAGAAACGAAGTCCCGGTAGAACAAGCGCAGGAAGCCGAGTCCGTAGCAGCACGAGCAGATCAAGCACAGAAAACGGAGAGCCAAAGCTAGTCATGTTCAACAACAAGATCACGTTAGCTGAAACAGTCGAAGCAACGAGGCAGTTCGACGAAGAAAACGTTCTTAGCAGAACAAGATATGGATTGCTATTCAAAGCCAATTACAACGACGGAATGGTTCTCTCTGTCCGACGCTTACCTAATGGCTCGCTCTTAAACGAAAACTTGTTCAAAAAAGAAGCAGAGTCTCTCGGGAGAGTCAAGCACCGAAACATCACAGTCCTTAGAGGTTACTACGCAGGTCCACCAGATTTAAGGCTTTTGGTGTATGACTACATGCCCAACGGAAACTTATCTACTCTCCTCCAGGAAGCTTCTCACCAAGATGGTCATGTCCTAAACTGGCCAATGCGCCACCTCATAGCTCTCGGAATCGCTCGTGGACTCGGTTTCCTCCATCAGTCCAACATGGTAACGGTTGTATGGTTTAAAGTCACATTCTTTGTTATACATTACTTTCAGTTTTGTTAACATTCTCTTGTCCTAAATAGGTTCATGGTGATATAAAGCCACAGAATGTTCTATTCGACGCCGATTTCGAAGCGCATTTATCTGATTTCGGGCTTGACCGTCTCACGGTTCGATCTCCGTCGAGAACAGCGGTCACATCAGCCACCATCGGGACGCTGGGATACGTTTCTCCAGAAGCCACATCGTCTGGAGAAATCACAAGAGAATCAGACATTTACAGCTTCGGCATTGTGCTGCTAGAGATCTTAACCGGGAAAAGACCGGTTATGTTCACGCAAGACGAAGATATAGTGAAATGGGTGAAGAAACAGCTTCAGAGAGGTCAAGTCACGGAGCTGCTAGAGCCGGGTCTACTCGAACTCGACCCTGAATCATCGGAATGGGAAGAGTTCTTGTTAGGAATCAAAGTCGGACTTCTTTGCACGGCGACGGATCCTCTTGACCGACCAACAATGTCCGACATTGTTTTCATGCTTGAAGGCTGTCGTGTTGGACCTGACGTACCCTCCTCTGCCGATCAACCGTCACCGGCCTAACCGTTTTTATTTATTTATGTCTTCCTGATTTAAATTTTTAGTAAAAACAATTATGAAAAAAAAGAATTCAGCATTATTGGTCTTTGGAGCTTCTTCTTTAATGTCTTTATTGGGGATAACGAAGTTTTTGTTTTAGACCAAGAACTCGAATTAAATTGTTGTTTCAACTTCGAGTGGCCCACTAAGAGATTTCTCAATATCGCTTATTTGTTGTTAGTCAACGTAATTTAAAGCACCCGGATTTAATGCATGTCGGACCCGCTTTAGTAAGTTATGTTTTCGCGCTAAAGAGTGTTTTGTCTTTGATTCCCCTTAAAAGATGGGATGATTAGGCACAAATATGGGGAAAAAGAAACATGATTTAACCAATAATTCTATCAATATAGCAAAGAAACAAAACATTAATGTGCGGCTGATTTTAAAATTTTGTTAGAACACAAAGCTAGTCTTTCGAGAAACAGAGAAAGTAGACAAGAGAGCATGATGATTGGTTGGTGGGCCTATTCTTTGTCACGTGCCTATAGTTTGCTGATTCTGAATATGACCGTTGAGCCACTGATGTATCACGTGCCTAAAGTTTCGTACACCCTGGCATTATTTGACTCTGCTTCCTGTCAGCAGTGCTGCACGTGGAAAGTCCATTGTCGAAGTTCATGTGGATCTTCTTTTAAATTACGAACCGAACAATGAATAGTATAGTTCTAGTGTATGTGTTTGTTTTTTTCTCCTAAAATGTAAACTCCAATACGAGGCTTTATTGCGTTGATATAGGACTAATGGGCCCAATGTTGGGTCACTTATCGGGTCTCCATTCATAAATTCAGCAAACCATCATATTTTGTGATCCATTGGGTCGGTACATGTCTATATTTACCCATCAATAACAATAAAAAAACATGAATGCCGTTGGCTGGCAAGTCAAATGAATAACTAACAGAAAAGTTGAATGGTTTAGCAACGGGAATAATTGAACTAATTTTTTTTTTTCATCAATAATTGAACTAATTAGAACTGGGTTTAGTAAATTTATGGTGATTCGTTTATTTTAGTAACATTTGCAATACATCAAAAGTATATAACATAATTCCAATTGGTGTACCAGTTAGCACTGTATATTCCATGAATTGTCTGTTTTTTTTGTTGTTTTGAAGTGAAATGAAAACCATTAACTAAGTTTAATGTTGTTTTGTGATGATTACGAAAACGTCATGATTTTACATTTCACTTGGAAGGTGTAAAAAGTTTAAAAGAGTATTCGCCCACACGTTCATTTGTTCAGCCAATGATATATATATTTTTCTTGACCAACGTATTTATCTCCAGTCTATAATTTCAAAACAACTGTATTATCAATAAATAACTAATTACCATGTACGTGGACTATCCCCGCAATCAGTAATTATACACATTTCCTTGCTTTATAGTAGCTTTTATCATTAGTAAATTTCAAGTCCATGGCACCAATTTATTAATAACAAAAGTCAAAACCCATCTGGCTCATATGACTTACAAAGAACACCGAAGTGCTTGCTGTTGTTAAATCCATCAATGACATCTTAGCTTTTACTATCTTCTCCTATATTTTAATTACTCACATTCATACTCTTACAGTACTTAAATGCCTACTCTTTCTTACCATGTATAATGATTAATCATCGTCTCTTATTCTTCACGATTTCAAAAGTTTGTCTATTATTGGGTCTTTCCAATCGTAGAAGCACATGACATGATCATGTAACTGGTGTCAGCCATAGCTGATCAGTGCTATAGTTGCATCAAAGTATAAAACTATGAAATCGATACAGCGACCACAAAAGAAACATAACTTTAACCAAAACATTTTTTGCTGTAAGAGTACGACTATATTTAAAAAAATGTATAAGCCATCTGTAAGTGATTTTAAATAAACCAAACCAGTGTTAACGGAACCCTAATAGGCTAATACGTTTCTTCATTGAACTAATACGGCAATACTAAACTTACCGACATTTATTATTAGATATTTGAAAAGGTTGCGAAAATAAAAATGAGAAATGTTGCAAAGAAACTTGTGGATTACACTTCTAATATAAGCATAATGAGAGTACTATGCATAGATAGAAATATATAAGGTGTGTGCCCGAATTGTGTATGACCCATTATGTTAGTGGGAGGAGACAAAAAGGAATGAGTGAATCTCAAGATTGTTGTGTGATTAGAAAGAGCTAGCTTTACGAGTTTAAAATTCGCATATTTTCTACAGAATATAGTTATATATGTGTAAAACTGTAACGGTTTGACAAACTCAGCAGTCTGTGAATCCTCACGACCTTGGTCAAGTTAGATTTTTGGCTTCTATTCTCGTTAAGAGAGAACATTTGTCTACTAGCCATATAAATCATCATAATCATTTTTTTTTTAATAAATATTTTGTCTTATTGAAAACTATATTTCACCGGATCACACGTTTTTAAAATTGCTTTATAACCAAAAACGCATTTTCACAATAAAAAAATAAATAAAAATGTCATATATATATATTTATATATATCTAGGTAATAAAGGAATTCTTTCAAGTTCTCAACTTTCATAATTATCACTCAAAATCAGCTACTGAGTGCATCTATATAGTCTATATATACTTTTAATCTAAATAATCAAGTAAATTTATTTTACTGATTTAATCACATTAATCATGTTAAATATCGTCTTTTGCTAATATATAAATAAATGACTGGTTATATAGTCTTTATAAATGACTGTGTAGCCTTAAAACTTAAAAGTTATCTATTAAACTTTGCCCAGAATATTTTTGTGAACCTAAATAGATAAGTTCAAAATTGTCCTGTTTTGTTAGATAAGTTAAAATTTTGGTTTTGATTTTATTAGTCTTTCTTAGTACTAGTGAAAGTAATCATGTCGATCTTAAACTAACAACTAAGATATGTATAACTTAAACATGCTTTTCGGCACTCACGAGTTCAAACTATTTTCTCAAAACCCGCATTAGACAAGGTGACAATTTTATCATTATCCCAAGTGTAAGTGAATGATCTGTAGGACGGCGATTTAATTGAAATTTTCTGTTAAGCTTATATTTTGTTGTCCAATAATTATCCAAAGTCAAAATTTGACAAGATTTTACATATCTAAGTTGTAAATCCGGCCGTATATTTTATACGTTGAAGTTATAGTTTGGTTTGTCAACTATAATATTGCTTAGACTTGACATGACTCTCTAATAATTAAAATGGAAATATGATCCAATAAACCCATAAAAATCACAATGATCGATTTATTATCAAAAATGATCTTAGAAAGAATTTGGACAAATGTTATTGTTACAACTCACAAGGGTGTAAAATGATCTTAAATGGGTCCCCGCTAGAATCTTTCTTTTTGCCTGTTACGCTAACCTCTCTCTCCCTCTTTCTTTTTGTTTAGTTATGAACATTCTCACTGCAAGTGTAATCATAAACAGTTTTTTACACTGGTGCTAACGGAAAATAATGAAAAACCCATCAGAGTATTTTTATCAGCAGTCCATAGGAATATACGAATTTTAGAAAATCTAAGCAAGACTAAAAGGAAAAAGGGATATGTAACACGAAAGGGGAAAAAATAAAGTTTAGGGAAAGGGGTTTGTTTATTTCACCGGCCAAAAACTCTGAGAAAGGTGAATGGGACCCACTGAGGGATGATGAGTTCCGCCGCTTGATTAGTGACCGCCGGCCGACCCACCACCGTCCTACGTGGACATCTCTTCTTCCCTCCTACTTCATCTTCTGATTTCTCTAGCTAATTAATTACATTTAGAAAGTACACCCAAGTATATATTACCGTAACCGCCGACACACAAAAAGTCTTACCTTAATTTAAAAACAAATACAGTATTCTCATTTAACAATCTCACATTAACAAATTCGACATTTATTTCAGCGGAATCCGTCGGCCTGCCAAATTACCAATAGACTTGAATCAAGCAAGAAGTACAAGTAACTTTCTACTTCATCTTTTACCCCACACCCACAAAACACGACATATTAGAAAATAATAATAATATAAGGTTACGAACGAAAATGATTTTCTAATGAATAAGAGATATTCTTTAATTTACTAATGTAACAGCCTAACAGATTAACAGGATTATTCCTCACCTTTAAAAGCGGTTTTATAGCATGCGTTTAAATTTAATTATTTATTTCCAAAAGCATGCGTCAATTTTTAAAAGAAAAAATGTTTAGAAAACAAACAAAACAATTCTTGAATCCGAATTTAAACATGCAACTGACACGTGCATGAAGCTTGATTCCTAGACATGTTTGTCAACGTTATAATTCGTCGAAAAAAAAGAACAAACTTCATAAGAAAATCTAATGCCACTTATCAATTTTCCGAAAACTAATCAAACTATGGTAAATCAAACCATAAATAAAACGATACTTATACTAAACCAACAAAACTACAGTAAGTATTAGAAATGGTCTTTGTTGAGCCACGTACGTATTTTAACCACAAAAGACCATTTCTAATACTTAATGTATTTTTGTTGGTTTAGTATAAGTATCGATCGTTTTATTTATTTTGTTAACATATTAAAAATAATATTATCTCATTAATTGTAAATATATTATTCAACAACTTAAGAAATCACGAGTCAACGTCGAAACAACGGCAATAAGTGCAATTTTGAAGCCCAACAAGTTATGTTCAAACACGTTGATGAAAATATATATAATGGCATTGGTCCAAAGCATGCAGGACCAGATTGTTTCACTTTGATTCATTTGCTATATGTTTTTTCTGTATCTTTTCGGTGGCATGTCATTTACAAAATCTTCACTAATTCATGTCATAGTCTTTATTGGTGTATATGTTTATGGAGACATTCTACCAAAACTTAAGTGACATAACATAATCTCTATTAAATGTATATGAATTTTAATTCGACATACTTTTTTGTTGTTTCTTACAAATGTAAGTATAGATTTGGCCGTTTGTGTGTACTAAGAATTATGTTGTGTTCGATTCTGCCGTGTGCCTAAAATCACTATATTTTAAGATTCGATTGTGCAGGTAATAATAATAAGGTTGAGTTCGATTCTAATGTGTTGATAAGTTCGTTATTTTCTCTTTAACAAAAAAAAAAGTTCGTTATTTTCTCGAATCAGACAAAGATGTCGAAACTGTATTGTTTTGCATCCTATCAATCAATAAATATATTATATATATATATGTATTTGTTCTTGTTCATGCGGAATTACTATTTGGTTTTAAAAGTTTAACTATCAAAATTCTCTTAAAAACATCCGAAGAACAAAATTTTGGTGTATGTAACGAATTGTGAAGACTGTGGAGTATCATATTTTCTTACTTAGAGCAAGATTATTAGTGTTTGTTATGCCAGTTTTCTAGTTAAATTAAGAAATTAAATAAATTAAAAAACCCAAAAAATAGAAAAAGTATCTTAAATAGTCTTATATATTCTCTCTTCTTTGAAAAACAATTTGTCTATCCACCATCAATGATGGTTTTATATCATGTAATACAAACACAATTCTTTCAAAATGATACAATGACGCTCTTAAAACTATATAAAATCATTTTGGTACCAAAATAAGATTATAACTTTATTTTTGCTTTGCCTGATATATACTCCCTCCGTTTTTTATTAATGGATGTTTAACCATTATATCTGTAATTATTTGGATGTATCTGAACTCAGATATAATGGTTAAACATCCATTAATAAAAAACGGAGGGAGTATGTGTGTACATTGGTAGTAGCTTTTGCAAAAAAAAAAAAAAATGGTAGTAGCTTTATTTATCTTCTACGTAAAGATAATAGCTCAATAGCCAACCAACGACCGCCACGTGAAGGCTGCTGTTCGACTTCACTCGCTTCTCGTTGGTTCTTGTCGATAAATCATTTGGAGAAGAGAAGGCCGTCACTGGGTGCCTTCAAACTACGAATATACCCTTTTGAAAAAACCGAAGGGGTGTGGGTAAGTTGGTAATTCGACTGATGATGTGAAGTTGACAAGCATGTTAAGCGGGCGGTCAGTTTATTCTGCCCCACGTGGCAGAGGGACATTATCTGTTGTGCCAGCGTGGCATGTTCCAGAATGTCATAATGTTTGAAACATTAAAACCCGTGAGCTTATTGGTCTGACGGTAAATGCAATTTTATAACTTTTATTTTGTTTTTTGAAACAAAACTTTATTGTTTGAAACAACTTAAACCTAGTCCAAATGTTGGAAAGGAAAAAGAACTAGTCCTTATTATATGAGTTAAGAAAATACAAATGGTAGCACATTATTGATATATATACACACAAAGGTAGGTCCCATGTCAGAGTTTTTGGCAGTTTTTGGTAGATACTAGATGCAAACGTACATAATAAACCCAAAGAATGCATTTAGATCAAAAAGCTATTTATACTGATTAAAAAGAATATATACATATTACATATATACAGTCATACAGGTAACTGAATTCTGGTTTCGACCAATAAATGGAATAATTTGATTGGAAGAATATATAGGATCATTGCTTAGTTCTGTGTGGTAAAATCTTACAAAGCTAGATTTGAGGTAATTTTCTTCAAAACAAGTATGCAAATATTAATAATGAATCAATCTGAAAAATCAGAAGTAATAATTTCGAGATCTTTAGGTCCCTTTTACTTCCTAAGACATATATATATATATATATATATATATATATATTTCAAAAAGTTCAACAAAAAAGAAGACATATATATTCAAAATAAACCGATAAAAAAACGAAGAAGAGTGAAACAAAGAAGCGGGAGGAGGCTGACGTACGCAAATGGGGACATGGAGAAAGCCACGCGCAATTGAGCGGTCCACACTCTAAACCTTTTATATTTCACCGAATCATCAATCTCTCACTCCCTCTCTCTCTCTCTTCATATTCCCCGAAACTTATAATAAAAACAACAGCAATCTCTCTCTCGATGAGCATCGTCTTCTACACATCCATTTCTCTCTGATCATCTTCTTCTTCTTCTTCTTTAATTCTCCTCGCTTCTATCCAAACGAGTAAATAGCAATCTATACACATATATATATCTTCCACATAACGGAGAGAAGGTAAACCTAATTTACATAGGCTTTCAAGATCAAAAGAGTGACTTTGCATCGTCTAAACTCACACACACACACTGACACACATATATATATATATATATGTGTGTTTATTTCACCAAAGCATTAATCTCTCTTCTCATCCTTTGTTTTTTTTTTCCGTGTTGACAGTTGACTGATCTGCATGTGTGATTGGTCGATCTTGATTTTTCTTCGTCAACAGTACTTAACAGATTGGTCGATCTTGATTATTGAAATATGTATGGTATTTCCATTATGAAGTTTTAGGCTTTTTCATTTCTCATATCTTAATTAAGCTTTGTTACCTTTCTATATTCTCCTTTTTGCAAAACCCTTCTCATAATTTGTATTTGAATATAAATAAAATATGTACGTATATGTGAGTATATAGTATTAGTATAGTCTTGTGTACTTAAAGGTTTCCGAAATGAAGATAAAACAGAAACAGACTTTGAAGCCTTTCTAACAGTTTTTGCTCAGTCTTTATGGTTTTTAATATTTTTGTTTTGTTATAGATGTGGAAAAAGTTGTTTTTGTCTGTATTCTTCAAGGCAGTAGTATGTATACATAATGCAGCTAGGTTGGGTTGTTTTGGTTTAAATTATAGATCATCAGTCTATTATTATGTATATAAAATAATGTTAAGAAAGAAAGAAATTTCCGTTTCTCGAAATGATCATTGCCACCATTAGTTGTACATACCACGTTACAATAGGAAAGCATCATTAGTTAGTACAAAACTCTACATTTCCGTTTTCTTTGTTAGGGGCTCTCATGCGTCCTCGATCTCTTTGAATATTTCATCACCTTTAAACCTAACTTTCATGTTCTTGTTCCATCTTCTGCTCTCTTTTAAAAAAAAATAGATTAATGAGATGATGACTACATGTAATTTTTATCTATGAAAACATTAAGTGAAAACTAGCCATTAAATGAGCTGATGATTACACTTTTTTACAAAAATAGATAAGTTTATTTTCTTTCATACTTCTTCCCCAACTCTTTGTGATGTGATACCAGCATGCGTACACGTGTTATATTGTATATCTGATGTTATAGTCGTTCTGGTGCGATGCAGAAATAATGGAATCGGTGGATCAGTCTTGTAGTGTTCCTCCTGGATTCAGGTTCCACCCGACAGACGAAGAGCTCGTTGGTTATTATTTGAGGAAGAAAGTTGCATCACAAAAGATTGATCTTGATGTCATTAGAGATATTGATCTCTACAGAATCGAACCATGGGATCTACAAGGTTCCTACAAAAACACTATATACATACTTAATATAAGATTTATGTTCGTAGACTGATTGACATTGTGGATACAGAGATTAGATTAACATGCTTTTGGTTATATGTATTACAGAAAATTGCCGAATCGGATACGAGGAACGAAATGAATGGTATTTCTTCAGCCACAAAGATAAGAAATATCCAACAGGAACAAGGACAAACAGAGCGACCATGGCCGGTTTTTGGAAAGCCACGGGTCGAGACAAGGCTGTTTACGACAAGTCCAAACTGATCGGTATGAGAAAAACACTTGTATTCTACAAAGGAAGAGCCCCCAATGGCCAAAAAACTGATTGGATCATGCATGAATACCGACTAGAGTCAGATGAGAATGCACCTCCTCAGGTATTCTTTAATTTTTTTACTTGATAATATTTTCGTAATAGAAAGGATGATTGTGTTACAACTTACTCAACATATTCATTTTTTTGTTGCCCATTTTCTTATGGGAAATTACATCGAACTTGTTTGGTTTTCATGGGGCCTATAGAGACTTTTTTGGAGGGGTCTCATAAGCTCTCTTTTCTGAGACACATTTAAACCTTTTAGTAAAAGTCGAGCATCTTTAAGACTTATGTAAAATGTTACACCTTTAATCACAAAACAAAAAAGTTAAAAGTCTGTCCTAAAACTTCAGTTCCTATTTATTTCTCTTTGTATGAATTATATAATGTATCTATATATGCCTTTAAAATCTTGAAAGTCTTAAGTTGTCTAACTAAAGACATGCATGACTTAAAAAAGAGTTAGACGTATTGTTTCAAACCCCTTATCTAGCTTTTAGATACGCAAATTTGTATATACTATTATTAATTAACAACGACAACAAAAAATTGCCAATTGTATTGAAGGATGTGCGTGTGTGTTATTTCTCGCAATCTCTCAAAATCGAAATATTTTAATAGTAAAATTTGATATAGCTTGCAAATGAGTATGCACCTATATTTGCTTATTGGTAGCTTTCTTTCTTGTGGTCTCACACTTTTAAGGCATGCTTTTATTGTGTCTCACTTAGATATAAAAGCAAAATTATTTCATGTTTTTGTTTGACAATGTTGCCTTAAAGGTTATAGGCTTAATTATTTAAACCAAATGTAATAGATCATGCATTCCTTATATGATTGTCTGTGTGTGTATTGTAGGAAGAAGGATGGGTGGTTTGTAGAGCTTTCAAGAAAAGACCAACGACCGGGCAAGCCAAGAACACAGAACCTTGGAACTCAAGTTACTTCTACGACGAATTGCCAAGTGGCGTAGGCTCGGCTATGGACCCTATCAATTACGTATCTAAGCAGAAACAAAACAATTTTGCACAGGATTTAATGTTCAAGCAAGAACTAGAAGGATCAGATATCGGTTTAAACTTCATCCACTGCGATCAATTCATTCAACTTCCTCAGCTCGAAAGCCCTTCACTTCCCCATACGAGGAGGCCAGCAAGCTCAACGTCAATAACATCACTGGAGAAGAACCATAATAAGTCCAAACGGCAATTAATAGAAGAAGATGAGAGCTTCAACACGCTAATAAGTAGCGACAATATATATAAGAAGAAGAAAACATCAGTAATGACGACGGACTGGAGAGCACTCGATAAATTTGTTGCTTCTCAGCTTATGAGCCAAGAAGACGGAGTTTCGGGTTTTGGAGGTCATCAAGAAGACGGTAACAGTAAAATCGGTCACTACATTAACGAAGAGAGCAATAACAACGGAGTTGAGAAGGCTTCTTCGACGTTATTGAGCGATAGAGAAGAAGAGAACAGATTCGTTAGTGGGTTATTGTGTACGAACTTGGACTATGACTTATATAGAGATTTGCATGTTTGATATAAATGATAATACTATATAGTATGGTGCGTAACGTTTTGTTATATAGGTAGACAATTGATATGATATAACATATATAAGGATTTGTAAAAGATTTTCTTCTTTCTTGTATGGATATATTTTATAAAACGTTTTCGTGAAAAGAATTGTTGTATGGCTGTGAATGATTGAAGATCAATGCTATTTTGTTTGATGAGGCTAATTAGGGTTTTGGTCTGTATGTGTCATTTGCACATCAAATCAAAAGAAAACGGCACGAATTGATAGTTTTTTCAAGTATACTCGTACATGATTAGTAGTACAATTAATCACCGAAGGTATATTAATTAATAAGCCATAGGAGTAAACTAAGGGAAATTGCAGTTGGCCCAAAGTGGACCCATGAGTTGTCGAGCGTGCGGTGTACAAGATGGGAGTCCGTTGGGCATGCTTTGTCGTCGTTTCAAGAGCCCCTTACCCGTTTCTTCCATTTCCCAAATTTTACTATGTAAATTTCATTCTTATTGCTATTAAATTAGTTAAAGAACATAAATTCATGATTTATACCTTGCAATACTCTAAACAAAACCGAACAATTTATTGTAATATATATACTGTCGTACATGATCAAAAAAAAAAAATATATTGTCGTACATAGTTATAGATTCTTGTTGAAAAGCGGTGCCAAAATCTTAGAAATAGAGATTTAATTTGTATACTTGATGGTAGCTTTTGGAGGGGAGGGAACTGATTGAAGGGAAGACAAGGCTTGTGATTTGTCCATTTCATACTTAAGGTGGGCCAACTAAACCACTCTCATGTCTTCAATGCAATTATGCCTTAAGCATTTTCCTTTTCTCTCTTTTTCGTTTCCTACAAATATTGTGTCAAGAATATGAAAAATATGTTATTTATCAATCAGTTTTCTTTAAATACTAGAATGCACGATAATATTTAACCAAAAGAATATGTTATTTAGATTTTTTTTTCAAAAACAAGTCGAGAAAAGCACAGTACTAGTATTCAAGTCATATTAGTGCGGAATTGATTAGAATTATGGCAAAACAACTTATTGTTGTACGGTCACAAGGATGAGACATATATTTCCCGTTATTACCATTGGAGGCGCTCCACGTAAGTGAAAAGTAGTCGGTAACTAAAAGTATCATTAGGAAGAATTACGCACTTTTAATCAAACTAATGATTAAATTTCTCCTTTTTGTCCTCTCGAAAGAGTGTATTTCATTGAATTCTTCGTTATCCATACATGTTTTATTTCTCTTCTTTACACTTTTAGTTGTGTAAAGTGTTGTATACAGAGCCGTGCTTAGAGTTAATAAACCCCTAAACAGTAATAAAAAAAACCCTAATTAACCATACCATTTCAAACACTAATCGAAAAATGATTGTTTCCAAATTTACAAAACTATAATATGATTTATTTTTAACCGGTTGTCATCTAAAATTCTAAACCATACATTTTTAAAGAGTTATATTCAATAATTATTTGAGTTTTGCTTGTAATTATTTGAGTTTTTACTTGTAAGTTACAAATCAGACTAAATCTTGTATAATTATAGTAGATAAAACATAACTATAGTATAAAAAAAAACAAGTAATAAGCAATAAAAATTTAATTTGTTTAATATTTTTAAGTAGCTATGTGTGTTTTTCTAATTTTTATTGTACTTTTACATTAATTTTTAATAAATTTAAGAAAAGTTGGACTCTTCAATTATTTTTTATAATCAGGGCCCGTAAACCATTGTTTCAAAATTTATGAATAGGCACGCTCCTGGTTGTATACGTACATTATCATTTCTATAGTTTTTGTTTGATAAAGATCATTTCTATAGTTTCATTAATTTTTTTGAATGATTGTGGATTTGGTTTGGTAAATGTATTACAAAAAAACTGATATAAACGTTTTTGTAGTTTAGGTTCAAACATGAACTTCAATGGTGGGTAAATATAGACATGTTTATATGTGGGTTATACACTTATACTTATATGGTTTATATATATCCCTAAACATGCGACTATATTAGGATATGGGTTAGACTCACTGACCACTCTAGTCTACTCCCTCTTTCGGGCAAAGTAATAAGAAAGTATCTCAGAATCTTGACCAGTTTAATGGGCATCATCCAAAATATAAATCACAAAGTTTTTTTTTTTTTTTTTTTTTTTTTTTTTTTTTTTTTTTTTTTTTTTTTTTTTTCTCTCACGAGACTGTAATGTGAATTTGACCTAAAAAGGGTGTCTCTGTTTTGCACACGTTGTCGTCTTTCAATCAATTTTGAGTAATGATTGAGTTTTTCTACGGTGGGAAAAATTGGTCGAAATCTAATAGATTGCCATTTCAATGTAAGATTACTCAAAAACTTGGTTATCTTTGACATTGTGAGCATGAAGAGATGATCATGGAGTGTTTTAGTTAATAATTATGGGTACGTCATACGTGTACGTCGGTCGAATGATCAATTGAAATTTATCAAAATAATAAATGAGTGAATCCAGAATGTCAAGTCATTGCGTAGATTATGTGTGGCGAAAAGATCCTCAATTATTTTAGTGTTTTATATTAATTATTTGAAATCAGGATTTTAGTTTTGTGTTTTTGTCAACGAAATCGAGATTTAAAAGGAAGGTACTTTGTTTTGAAGAACCAATTAAACTCTATCTACTGTAACCTTATTTTGCCGAAAGTATGAATCCAAAGCCAACTCAAAACTAAGGGAACCAAGAGAGGGGTGGTTGCTCTTCAAACAAAGAAAGGCTATATGATTATGAAAGAGGAATCAATAGAGATTGATAGGACTCGTACACGACAATGTTCATAATCTGAAAAAAAAAAAAATTTAAAATATATATATATATATATCGTTGTGATGTTTTTGTTTTGTTTTGGACGTGTGTTTAGGCTAAAAGTTGTTTTGAAGTCAAACACGAAGAAAAATGTCAATTAAACTAAGAAAAGGTTCAAAAGTTTGATGTCACAAAAACATGGATCCAGAAACCAAATTTCTTATGAAAAAGGCTGAGTGCGAAAACGTCGCTGCATAACCAGGTGCTACGGGCATAGTCTCGCATCGAATTAAAACTGTTGCAAGAGAGTAGTCTATCAAAACTTACAAAAAGGCCAACAAGGAACCCCAACATAAACCAAGGAAGTAGAAAAGATTGAAGCCTAAATTTTTATTAGTCTGACAAAAAAAAAAGGAAACTTATCTAATAAAAAGATCTAGCAAACCCACAAATAAAAAAGAATACAGCACCTACCAACAGACACCTCAAAACAATGTACAAAAACCCAGCAGCAAAGCTCACTATACTATCTCCAACTGAACCTCTTCTTGAAGAAGTTCCATTACAGGTCCCTTCAATAACGACATGGTTTGGTTCCTCGTACACCAAACTTAAACCACAATTCACAATTTCACCTGCTCCATCTCTCACTTCGAATTCGATTGAAGCCTCTGTAGGAACACATTTATGATGTTCATGCGACTGCGACTGCGACGACCCTTGTACATGATTTGTTATGTGTGAGCAACTGGTGTAACCGATAAACACATGGTCCGAATCAATCTTGCGTTGTTCGATCCAACCTCCACCAAGAATGCAGCTGAAACGTATACACGTCCCAAGTTCGTTTGTGAACTCACAAGTGCACTGTATTGAGAAACGGCTGATTTCATCTTGAGTGTACGGGAATGCCACAACAGCGCATAGAGCTATTGTTGAAAGCCTGTTGTCACACCAATGTGGCGGAAACTTCAGCTTTAACTTGGATCCAATTGTACGATGTTTAAACCATGAAGGAACTTCGCTTCCTGGAAAGGAAGTGATGAGAAAAGCTTCTGAAACATTTCCCTGCAAAAGGAACACAACAATAGAAGAAAAAAAAATCATAAACTATTATAGCGATTCGATTTAGCTAAAGTGAGGAATGAGACCTCTTTATAGCATCTAACTGCATCTAGCTGGCTTTTCCTTTGAGCATACGATGTGATGCTATTCTTTGCAGCTTGTTCCAGGTTGTTGCAGTTGGTGAAAATGAAATTAGAGTGAACCTGCTCCATAAGCTTAAGAAGGGCCATGGGCGACGCGACTGTTTTCAGTTTCTGGCAGCCATGAGCATCTAAGATCTCTAGATTTGGCGGTAGCAATGGAATAGATGTGAGATTCATGCAGTACTTCAGGTCAAGCAGTTTCAGATGATATAGTTGACTGATGTCGATTTGCAGATTGCTGATTATATCGTTCCTGCTTAAGCATAGACGCTGCAATGAGGATAGTCCGTTCATATAACGTCTTATTTCGCGTATATCTTCCATTTTTGAGCTATTATTCTGCAATATCTTCGGCATGTCTGCAACCGCTGTCCCATCTAGCAATAAAATCTGCAAGCATTTCATGTTTTCAATGGGAATTGGAAAAGTCTTGAGCTTTAAACAACCAGATAACACCAGTTCTTGCAGAGCTTTCAGCTTCCCCAGGCATTCTGGAACCGCTCCTAACATTTTGCAGTCTTTCAAGTTCAATACGATCAGCCTCTGGAGCTTCACCATGTTTGTAGGAAGTCGACTAATTAGAGTTCCATCTAAGTGTAGAGTTTCTAGATTATCCGAGATAACCTGGAATGTCTGAAGGTTTGAGCAGTTGGTGAGGATGAGAGTTTTCAAAGAGATCAGATTCATATGCGGAAGAATCCGGAGACTCGTGCATCCTCTCATGTTGAGTAAAATAAGACTTTTCATACGATTCATCTCACGAGGTAACTCCTCCAAACTCGTGCAGCCTTCAAGATTCAATCTTTGGAGACTTTCAGCATTTAAAAGCCCTGACAGATTGCATAACTTGCGTGAGTGACTAAGATCAACCCACTTTAACTTCCGTGTATCCTGCAATGAAAAATCAGAAAATTAAGCAACTTTAATCTAGCAAGATAATAAAAGTATAAAACCATAATGGTGAACTTAAAGAGAGCCGCACCTTAACACCCTCCCAAACCTCTTCAACTTCGCTGTAAGGCAGATTAAGGTCGGTCAGATTTTTGGGGTTGAAGTCTTTTGGAAGTTTCTTCAAAGGGAATTTCAGCCAATAGAGATATCGTACTTCATCCAATGGAAACTCAAGTCCCTCAGGGAAGTTTAATTTGCAGTCAGCTTCGCATTCCCGATGGCAAGGAGAATTATAGAATTTGAGGTACCTAAGGTTACGCATCCCGCTGAAGGTACATTTCTCCAAAGGAAGTTTCTTTTTCAGTTCAGACATGTCCAGAAAAATACCTCTTACACTGTGTGCTCTCTGCTTAACCAGTTAAAATGCAATATAATAGGTTAGTAAGTAGAAGTTTCTTGAACAGACGAGTGTTAAGTGAGCTTGTAATATAACATGAAAAGGAACATCAGATGATTGTTATATCAAACATGTCGAAAATTGATCTTACCACTCTTTTCTTCAGCGCACCAACAACTCCTTTATGGTCCCACAGCCTATGCGACCCTTGTGAACCAAGTTCCTTGCCAAATGTATACAGTAAATCATGCATCTCCACTCGTCCGCCAGAAATGTTTATCAAGAATTTACTGGCAAGATCATTTATTTCACTCAGAGCATCAATGGGCTCAGTGTCACAAGACTCCACTAGACACCTCACGTAGTACTCATCCCCTGATCTAAAGAAACAAGCGACATCTAGGAACACATCTTTTTGAAGCTGACCTAGTCCATCATAGCTTATCTGCAAGACATTTTGTATAGTCTTGTTGGGACTTTGTGCCAGATCGGAAAGTTTCTCTTTCCAGTGCATCTCGTCTTTTCCATTAAGCTCTCCACCCAATATCTTGAGAGCTAACGGGTTGCCTTTGGCATAATCCACAAACAATCTAGAAAGATTCAAGAAATTTCCCTCCAGAGTACAGTGCTCATCGCCAAAGGCAAAATAACTGAAGTACTGAAAGCTGTCTCTTCCACTCAATCTCAGAACCTCATATGTGTAATCAACCTTCCCTTCGATCACCGACCTGTCACTCGTCGTGATAAAAATTAAGCTACCTTTCTTGATCCAGTCACATTCGCCAAGAAGAACTTCAATCTGTTTCTTGTCACTTACATTATCAAGAACAACAAGAGATTTCTTACTGAGTAATAGTGCCTTCAAGGATTCAGGTGAGAGGTCAGTGACATCTTGGTCCACATTCTCATCCCTCAACAACTCTCTCATGAGAATGTTACGATCCATCACGCAGTCTTTCCACATTTTACGAACATCATGAAGAAAAACACAGCGCAGGAACTTGTGCTGCCACTTTTCATAAAGCATCTTCGTCAAGGTGGTCTTACCAATACCCGGCATCCCAACAACACCAATGGTAAGAGTACGCTTACAGTCAAAATCCAACTTCTCTTCCAACTGCGTAAGACGTGTTTCGATGCCAAACAGAGGAAGCGAGTCAGGAGCAGCTTCAGGCGTTTCTCCTTCTCCTCCAGAAGGATCATCTACTTCAGACGTTTCTTCTTCTCCTGCAGAAGGATCGTCAATGGGGACATCTCTTTCTAGGTCCGTCGAAACACCAGAGAGCACTTTCACCACTTCCCCTACAATTTGATGGATGCATTCACCTTCATCGCTGCAAGAGAAGTGAAAAGAGCCAATCAGAAAGCCTACCTAATAGCCCAAAACAGAGTTATATGTCACTTTGGCAATTCGATTAGGTAACCTCATTTCGCTTAAAGTGAAGCCTAGCTTTTTCGGGACATCCTTCAAAGCTTCTTTCCACTTATCTAGCTTTTCACCTTTACAAGTCTTAGCCAATTCCCAAAACTTGTGGCCGAACACTCCCATGAGATTTTTGACATCGTCCGTCTCCACCTTGTAGAAGATTGGAATGACCACAAGTTTGCCTAAGTCAACGCACTCCTTGATCTTCTCCAGCTCGTCTAAGCACCAACTCGACTCCGCATATAGGCTTGAGAAGATGGCGAGCGCAATCCTCGACTGCTCGATTCTCGAGAAAAGGATGCTGAGATCTTTACCTTTAGTTTCGTTTTTGTCGATAAAGACGTTGATTCCATCCTTTCTCAAGGCCTTCTCCAGGTGGCTGACGAAACCGTTCCGCAGTTGTTTCCCTCGAAAATTGATGAAGACTTGATGTTGCGGCGGTAATTGGACGGAGGAAAGAGAGGAGGCCACCATGATCGATGATGGGTCAGACAGATTTGTACAGATTAGTAGAAATTGTTTCGCATTGAGATTACAAGCATGAAGCTGCTGTTGATGTAGATTTTCGCAGAGGCAAGTGTTTTTTTTTTTTTTTTGGTCAAAAAGGCAAGTGTTTTAGCAGAGAAGAAGAAGACTATTATTATCATTTATCACTTACCCGAAATTTCCAAGTAAAGCAAAAAAACAAAAAAAAGGAAAGAAATTTCCGAGTAAATGAATGGTTGGCAAAATCGAATGGAGTCAGCGCTCTCACCTAATGGAGTCAACGCACAACGTTCTCTGAAAAGCTATGTGATTTTGGTACTCCTTCCTTTCCATCAATCTAATGGATTCTTCTTTTTCCCTCCTTAGGATCTGTGCTGCTGCAATAGGATTCTTCACGATTTTGGGTACGCTCTTATTTTTTGTTCAAAGAAAAATCAGATCCTATACACAAAACAAACCAACGGCTTCTTCTTCTTCTTCTTCTTCTTCTTCTTCACCTGCTTCATCTCCTCCAACTTCTTCGTCTCCGAATTGGATACACCAAGTCTTCGTGAGCTTCACCGGGAAAGATGTCGGCGGATCCTTTCTCAGTCGCATTCAGAAGGACTTCAGCAGAGAAGGTATCGAGCCATTCATTGATAATGGAATCCAGAAGAACAATTCGATCGACGCTGACCTCAGAGAAGCAATCAGAGGATCGAGAATCGCCATTGTCATGCTCTCGAGGAACTACGCTTCCTCGCTGTGGTGCCTTAGCGAGCTGGTGGAGATAATAAAGTGCAAGAGAGAGTTGAGTCAACAAGTGGTGCCAATCTTTTATAAGTTGGATCCAATTGATGTAAGAAGGCAGACGGGAGATTTTGGGGAAGTCTTCAAGAAAACATGTGTGGGTAAAACGAAGGAGGACATTGGAAGATGGAGTCAAGCTTTGGAAAAAGTGGCAACAATAGCTGGTTACAATTCACTCAACTGGTTAGTCTATTCCTTTTGAGAAACGTTCTTAATTTGTTCGAATACATGAAACATGGTGGATGATGATGATTCACGCTACTATTATTACATATAATATATATATATATATATATATTTTTTCCCACTTTCTTAGGGCCAACGAAGAGGATATGCTCGAAAATATAGCCTCTGATATGTCAAACATTTTGAAGAATTCAACTCCATCAAGTGATTTCGAAGTATCTGATGGATTATTACGACATGCCGTCTACATCTACTGTGCAGATGCATTACAGTACTCCTTCGCCAGCCACCTCTCCGTGGATTTCCGCCGGAAACGCATTGCTGCATTTGTGAATAGGACTGTGGATGTGGTAGACGGAGCTACCGCTTGTGTGGTGGTTTTCTCCCAGAACTACTTGTCCTCCGCCTCATGCCTGGACAAGCTCGTGAGTGTTCTTCAATGCCGGAAGCAAACCGGCCAGCTGGTGGTTCCAGTTTTCTATGGCATTAGTCCATCAGATGTGGTGTTGCAGGAGCACGGGTCAGCGGATCGGATAAGAGAATGGAGTAGCGCACTCCAAGAACTGAGAGAATTACCAAGCCACCAGTCTGGGTAACTGTGTATATATATATAATATATATATAGTCTTACGCTTGCATTTTTAGAGAAATATAACTTTCCATCTATCAAATCTTAACACCAAGGTTTTTATATGGAACTGATAGTGTTGTTATGATAGAATCATGAACAATAGGATTCACAAATTGTGAGGCAATTTATCCAAACCGTTTCTGCAGTTTAGTATTCATTAATGCTTTCTCCAAAAAGATTCACTGTAATGATTTTCTTACACTAATGCAAACAGGGAGGAAAGTAGTGAGTGCCAAGTTGTGGAAGAGATTGTCAAAGACGTGTGTGAAAAACTCTTTCCTACGGAACAAATTGGGATCAACTCGAGGCTGCTGGAGATAGAACAGTTGCTTTGCAAGCAACCATGGGGTATCCGCCGCATAGGAATTTGGGGTATGCCTGGCATAGGAAAGACGACACTTGCTAAAGCAGTTTTTGACCAGATCTCTGGAGGTTATGAAGCTTCTTGTTTCATCAAACACTTTGACAAAGCTTTCCATGAGAAGGGACTTCACCGTTTGTTGGAGGAACATTTTGAGGAAATTTTGAAAGAATTGCCTCGTGTATGCAGCAGCATTACAAGGCCTAGCCTTCCTGGGGAAAAATTATGCAAGAAGAGAGCTTTTGTTGTTCTTGATGATGTGCACAATCATTTAGTTGCTGAGTCTTTTCTCGGAGAGTTTCACTGGTTTGGTCCGGGAAGCCTAATCATCATAACCTCCAGAGATAAACAAGTGTTCCGCCTTTGTCAGATCAATCATGTGTATGAGGTTCAGAGCTTAAATGAGGATGAGGCTCTGCAACTATTCTCTCAGTGTGCATTTGGAGAAGATATAAGAGAAGAGAATCTGCTGGAACTATCAAAGGAAGTGATTGACTACACTAATGGAAATCCATTAGCTCTAAGCTTTTACGGCGGAGAGCTTAAGGGAAAGAAACTGTCAGAAATGGAAACCACATTCCTCAAACTCAAGCTACGTACACCATATAAGATTCATTATCTATTCAAGAGCAGCTATGAAACACTTAATGACAACGAGAAGAACATTTTTCTGGACATTGCTTGTTTCTTCAAGGGAGAAGATGTTGACTATGTGATGCAACTGCTTGAGGGATGTGGTTTTTTTCCACATGTTGGGATTGATGTTCTTGTGGAGAAGTGTCTGGTGACTATTTCAGAAAACAGAGTGAAAATGCATAGATTAATCCAAGACTTTGGCAGAGAAATAATCAACGGAGAAACAGCACAGATCGAGAGGCGTCGCAGACTGTGGGAACCTTGGACCATCAAATTTCTACTTGAAGATGACAAACTTGAAGCAAATGGATATCCCAAAGCAACCTGTCAACGTGCTTTGGTCTGACATATTCCGAAATTTTCATATAAAACTTAATTGCTTTTGGAGATAAACGAATTTCTTGATTGATCTGCTTTCCTTATATTTCAGGGTACTGAAGACATTGAAGGCATATTTCTGGACACATCGAATTTACTCTTTGATGTGAAGCCTACTGCTTTTGATAATATGCTTAACCTTAGATTCCTGAAGATTTACTGTTCCAATCATGAAAACCAGTATGGACTGCGCCTTCCAAGAGGACTTGAGTCTCTGCCTTATGAGCTTAGACTTCTCCACTGGGAGAACTATCCTTTGCAATCCTTGCCACAAGACTTTGACCCATGCCACCTTGTTGAACTCAATATGTCTCACAGTCGGCTTCAGAAACTTTGGGGAGGAACCAAGGTAGGCATACTTATTATATCCCTTCTTTTCTACATTTTCCAACTTTATATTAGTTCCTTTTCCAACTTACTTTTCTGTTCAGAACCTCGAGATGTTGAAGACGTTTAAGCTTTGTCATTCCCAACAGCTGACTGAGATTGAAGATCTTTGTAGAGCTCCAAATATCGAGCTTATTGATCTCCAAGGCTGTACAAAATTGCAGAGATTTCCAGCCACAAGTCAATTACAGCATCTCCGAGTTGTAAATCTTTCAGGTTGCACAGAGATCACAAGTTTCCCAGAGGTTTCACCAAACATTGAGGAACTACATCTACAGGGAACTGGCATACGAGAATTGCCAATATCCATTGTGAATCACCTCTCCCGACAAGATAAGTTGAACCGAGAGCTTTCCAATTTTCTAACAGAATTCTCAGGTGTTGCAAATGCTTTGAACCTTGAGAAGTTAACAGGGCTGGTGCAAGTCGTCTCATCATATCAGCATCTTGGCAAACTTGTTTTCCTGAATATGAGAGATTGTTATCATTTGCAAAGTCTGCCTCACATGGTTGATTTAGAATCTCTGGAAGTTCTTGATCTGTCTGGATGCTCGGAGCTAAAGAGTATTCAGGGATTCCCACGAAACCTGAAAGAGTTATATCTTGTTGGCACTGCCGTGAAAGAACTTCCACCGCTTCCCTCAAGTATAGAACTCCTGAATGCACATGGTTGTGTTTCTCTTATATCAATTTCTTTTGGTTTCGAGAGACTCCCTAGGTATTACACATTCAGTAACTGCATTGCTCTTTCTGCACAAGTGGTCAGCGAATTCGTAAAGAACGCTCTGTCTAATGTAGGCCGCATCGCCAGAGACAATCAGCCGGTACCTCTCTCTTTTTCTCTGTCTCTGTTTCTCGCACACAATTTTGTGTCTGATCTATTTTGGCTTGCAGCAACAGGAACTCAACAAATCTCTGGCTTTCAGCTTCGCTGTGCCTTCGCCTGCAAGTAAAAAGTTCACTTGTGATCTGCAACCAGGGTCTTCTGTGATGATACAACTGGGTTCTTCTTGGAGATCCACGCTCGGCTTTGCTATTTTAGTCGAACTTTCATTTTTGAAGGATTTCCACGAGGCTAGTGGTTTTAGCATTAGTTGTGTTTGCAGATGGAAAGACAAGGAATTCATCTCTCATAGCCTGGAAAGAAGCTTTCATTGTTGGACCCCAGGGGAAGGTGTTCCAAAAGATTACATGTTTGTTTTTGGTGATCTCAATATGCCTCCGAGTATCTGTGAAGGAAATGATCCCAGTATATTGGCTGATCTTGTCGTATTTGAATTCTTTACTGTGGACAAGCAAGAGAAGCTTCTAGATGAGAGCTGCACAGTGACGAAATGTGGAGTCCATGTGATTACTGCTGCAAACGGAGATGCAAGTTCTAGCATGACTCAACCATTTTCGTCCCGGGATTACTGGCGGCGAGCAAATGTGGCTGAAGAAGTATTGAGGGTCAATTATGATGGCTTAGAGGAGAATGACAAAAATTTGTTTCTTTACATTGCACGTCTGTTCAGTGACAAGAAATCTGCTTTCCTGGCACCGCTTAGAGCTAGCATTGGCTTGGGGATTAGTTCTAGGCTCATGTTGTTAGCCAACAAGTTTCTCATAGATAGAACTCCCTATGGTATTACAGTGCGCCATGGTTTGCTTGAGAAACTAGGTAAGGAGATCATCCCTCTGGGTTTCTTTACCAAATTTCTTTTTTTTTTTTTCTCGCAAACATTTTTCGAATCTCATTGCATGAGACATAAAAGATCTGTCACGTTCTGATCTCTCTGCCTTTGTGATTAATCAGCCTCGACGAACCACCACAGTAATAGAACAGAGTTCTCGTCGTCAACGGCCACAACCACTGCGACGTCGAGCAGCAGCGTCGAAAGACAGAGCCAATTCTCTGAGGCGGTGAGCGAGAGTGCCGGTGGGACGATGAGTAATTCCGATCTGTTACTGGAATCGCCAAATCTCAAAGTCTACAGCTTTCTGGATCTAAAGAGGGCAACCAAGAATTTCAATCCGGATTCGATGTTGGGTGAAGGACATTCCGGGAAAGTTTACAAAGGTTGGATCGATGTGAAGACTCTTGCTCCGTCTAAAGCAGGTTCCGGTATGATTGTCGCCGTCAAAAGATTGAATTCCGAGGTTGCTCAAAGATTGGCTGAGTGGCGAGTAAGATCTAATATCACTCTCCTCTAATTTCAACAAAATTACGATTTTGATGTCTTCTTTGACGAAGAAAATAAATTAAAACCTGGAATTACGGAATTCGCTTTCGTTAGGAACTTCCCATTGTTACCGGACTCTGAGCTGGGACACGTTGTAGTTACATGTTACTACTAGATAATAAAATTAAACTACATGTAACATTAGAATTTTAAGTAGGTAAAAGTTATCTGGATGCTTTAGCAATGGGTTAGTTAGAAATATTTAAAGTCCTAGATCTTTCGTTATATGGCTTTGACGGGAGAACATTAATATTCGAGTTAAATAACCTAAATTTGAGATTTGTGTGGTTTTTGAATGTTTCTGGACAGACAGTAGTTTACTTCTTGGGGAGGTTCTCACACCCAAATCTGGTGAAGTTATTAGGATACTGTCGTGAAGGCGAAGAGCTTCTCCTTGTCTACGAATTTATGCCCCGAGGGAGCCTTGAGAATCATCTGTTTCGGCGTAATTAAGATCTCTTAAACCCATCCATGGTTATAACAAAATTGATTCCATTCAAAGTTTGATTTACTTTGCATGATCGTCTTATGTAGAAAACGAGCCTTTTCCGTGGGACCTAAGGATGAAGATTGTGATCGGAGCAGCACATGGCCTTGCGTTCCTACATAGCTCACAAAGAGAAGTCATCTATAGAGACTTCAAGGCCTCCAATATACTTCTCGACTCGGTTAGTATAATTAAAAAGAATTATGTTACAGAGAGTTGCAATATTTTGAAGACTCTTTAATCTTTTCTATTTTTTCTAAAGGGATATGTTTGATATATATGGGTATGCGCAGAATTATGATGCAAAGCTTTCGGATTTCGGACTGGCAAAGCTAGGACCATCAAACGAGAATTCTCACGTTACGACTAGGATCATGGGCACACATGGTTACGTTGCTCCTGAATATATGGCAACAGGTACATACATAAAAACATACCATAATTTATGTTGGTGTTTAGGTTAGGAATCACAAATCAAAAAAGAGAAGAGACAAACACTAGTATATACAGAGCTGGTTCATTCATTATCATTTTCAATTGAGTATGAGTCAACTTAACCGTTAGTTTGTTTTCTTAATCCTCAGGGCATTTCTACGTAAAGAGTGACGTATACGCATTCGGTGTGGTACTACTAGAAGTAATGACCGGGCTAAGAGCGCACAACCCGAAACGGCCTTACGGACAAGAGAATCAGAATCTAGTCGACTGGTTAAAACCAGAACTCTCAAGCAAACACAAAGTGAAACGAATAATGGACAAAGGAATCGAAGGTCAATACACATCCAAAGTGGCGACCAAAATGGGACGCATTGCACTTTCTTGTGTCGAGCCAGACCCGAAAAAGCGACCGCACATGAAGGATGTCCTCGACGTCCTCGAACAAATCCAACGGATTAACGTAGTCCCGGGCCGTCCCTCCAATAAAAAATGGTTTTAGTCTTTTTCACTACTATTCTATTATGATACGAGTTAATATAATTGGTTTTGAGAGGTAATTTAGTGAAGTATAGATTTTGTCTACATTTAATGCCCAAACCACATTGAGCAAATCTAGTAGAATTAAACATAATGTATTTAACCAACAGGGCAGACAAATCTCAACCAAAGGAAAACGAGACAGATCAAAACCGAAGACATAGGGGGATGTATTGGAATAGGGGTTTTAAGTGATTTTAAATCATTTTGTACTTTAGGAAATTTTAGGAGATTTTGGAAGATTTGGTGGGATTTAGAAAACGTTTTGATGAAATTTTGGGGGATTTTAATGGGATTTCAAATGAGTTTTGTGAGATTTTATTGGGATTTCAAATGATTTTTGTGGGATTTGATAATATTAAAGAAAATAGTAAAAAAATCCTAAAACTAATGAAAAAAACTTCAGCGGAAAAGCAAATCTTTCGTCTATTCAACTCGTAGGACCAAGACACAAAATTTTCACATCAAGTAGTCGATTTGGATTTATTACAAGAATCGTTTAATCCTAACAACCCATAAGCTCTAATCAATAAAATTAGCTGTTCCAACCTAATCAAGTTATTGAAACCAAACCCAGAAATATGTTCACAAAATTACCCGAAACAAAAACTAATACGTTTTCAAAGTCAAAGAAAAACAAAATTTAGTTTTGGAGCCTAGGATTTGATTGGTGGAGCGTCGCTACATAGACATTGAGGTCAGTCTTGCTCGAGCCTCCACTAGCTCCTTGGAGTAATATCACC
>OVBJ01000486.1:0-53898 GCA_900406535.1 Noccaea bulbosa | reverse complement strand
ATGACAGTCCATGGGATGGAGGTAAAATCTTTCTTTACTTGTAGGTTTATGAGTTAAAACTAATAGCTAAACTAAACCCAAATTTTGTAACTTGTCAGGTACTTTCAAGTTAACTCTTCAGTTCACGGAGGACTATCCAAACAAACCTCCAGTAGTCCGGTTTGTTTCCAGGATGTTTCATCCAAACAGTAAGCTCAACAATCATTCAATGGACAACATAGTGAAAGACCAATATACGAGTAGTTCCGGGTTTGATAGTTGAAGTTTTGGTGCAGTTTATGCTGATGGAAGCATTTGCTTGGATATCTTACAAAACCAGTGGAGCCCCATATACGATGTTGCTGCAATACTCACATCGATACAGGTTTTGTTTTGATTTCTGAATCTTTTTTGCATTGTAGGGTTATGCTATGCTATGCATGAACTAACTCCAAGACTTTCATTTTGCTTTGGTGTTTGTGCAATACAGTCTCTGCTTTGTGACCCAAACCCTAATTCGCCAGCAAACTCGGAGGCTGCAAGGTTGTTCAGCGAGAACAAGCGGGAGTATAACAGGAAAGTAATGGAGGTCGTGGAGCAGAGCTATGTATAATATGATTCAATATGTATTTGACTTGTGAAGTAGTTGGAGCTTGAATAGTAATATCTTTCTAAGACTTTTATAAATTCCGGATTCTTATTTTTATCATAAAAGCTTTGGGACATAAAGTACAAGAATGAAATGGAAACTCCATTGCAGAGACCACTTTGGGTTTTTTTTTCTCGGACACAAAATGACCATGGTTGTACTCGTCTCTTAAGGAATTACCAATCTCTAGCAATTTGAAGTCCTTATTTCTCATCATGTTAACAAATGTAAGTTGTATGATTACATTGTTCAACAATCTTTTAGCTTTGAGTAAGAGAAGAACAGTAAGAATAATGAAAATGAGATCAACAACGCAAAATTGTTTCCCACGTTTCCATGTCGTCGGTCTAGTAAACATTTTTTAGTTAAAACAAAACTATAGAGATGTATATATAGTTCTTTTGAAAGCTTGTTCACTTGTATAATTCAAAGATATTGTGCTATTATTTAAAATATTAATATAGACATACATACATATCAAATTCTTATATATATATATATATATATATATATTGTTATTATATTGTTATTACAATATAAAAACATTTTGTTATCTATTATAAAAATTAGATGGTTAAGTTTTTATGGCTAAGTTGTCTATTTACATTATTCCATGATAGTACACGCCATGGAAGTTTGTTAGGTTTATTTGTAAAATATATTCCATCAAGTTTAGCAATCCATACACGTAATTGACCACATCGAATAAATTGTCCAGCTCTATATACTTCAATGTCATAATAAAACTGCATGGTAGGTCCTTGTTTATAAAGACATGTCCAAACTGTTTGATAAAGTATACTGTCATGAAATTTAATGACAAAAGGAGTAGCATTAAAGTTTAACTCTCGTATGTGTAGATCGTCGTCTTGGGAACGACAATAATATTTGAGAGTATGGCCAGGAGCAAGTTGATTTTGAATTACTATTTGATTTTTTTCGCAAGCTTCATTAAACCCAAGACAAATAGTAACTAACATAAAAAATATGAGATAATTCATTTTTTGGATCTAAGATATATATTTGAGTAATAAGAACATCAACATGTAGTATTTATATTATTATTTTTTAAAAGGTTTTAGCTAACTTTAATTATAAAAATAAACTAATTAGATAATTTATCCTTCAATTACTAAATCATCTTTTATGGGTTTAGCTAAGTTTAAACATAAATGTAAAATAATTAGATCCTTTAATTGCTAGATAATACCTTTACGGTTTTACCTAAATTTAACATAAATATAAACTAATTAAAGATCTGATCATTTAATTACTAAATATTATTCTTTAGTTTTAGCTAAATTTAAACATAAATATAAACTAATTAGAGATTTGTTCCCCAAAAAAAATATTGTTGAAAAGTAAGGTTGGCCAATATGATCAAACCAAATGAATTAGTCTTAAAAATTATAGTTGATCATAAATTGTGGTTTTATCTAAATTTAAACATAAATACTCCCTCTGTCCCAAAATATAAGCTTTTTTTGGATGTATCTGGACACAAAACAAAACCAGATACATCCAAAAAAAAACTTATATTTTGGGACAGAGAGAGTATAACCTAATTAGAGATTTGATCCCAAAAAGTTAGTGTTGAAAAGTAAGGTTGACCAATATGACCAAACCAAATGAAGTAGTCTTAAAAATTATAGTTGATCATATAACCCAAACCAAACAAAAGTGTAAGATATAACAAAACTCTTGGAAATATACTGTTTTGTGAAGATACGGTTTACAAGTTTGGTGTCTCTAGTTTCTTTGATTTAAACCTTTGAGCTTTGTGGTGTTGAAGCTTCAGGTCTTTATTAAAAAATATGGTAGATAATTGAAATGTCGATCTTGGTCTCTGCTTCTACTTCTTTTGGGATTCAATAAAGTTTAATTTTAATCAGAAAAGAAAGTTTAGTTAAACCAATATTATGAACACTTTTTGGTAAACCAATATTATGAGCTATCCTTATTTACATTGTAAACCAAATGTAAGTAGTAAACTATATCCTTATTTACATTGTAAGCTAAATATAAGCAAGAATAAATGTGATTATTCAATTAAACAATTTTTTAGCTTTGACTAAGATAAAAACAGTATAAATAATTAGACAACAAACATGAAAATGAGATCAATACCTAATATTGTCTCCCATATTTCATCTCTCATCTCCTATATTCACAATATCTCTAACCATTTTAATGGCTTTAGCACTTTTTATTGTTACAGAAAGTAATGGATAACTTATAAAATATAAGTTGAGTGGTGAATGAAAGTAAACACTTTCTGGTTAATTACATAGAGGTGTAGAAGTTTTGTTTGAAAACAAATGCAGTTTGTATATATCAAAGATAGTGTGTTTTTATTTATTATATTGATACACACATACATATATATCAGATAAACTCATATTCTATTACTTTATTTTGCTATATATTATAAAAAATAATTATAAGATGATTTAGGTATGATAATTTGGTTCTTAATTACCAGTTACAGATATATTTATTAGTATTTTTTTACAAAATGCATTATCTTTTATTCCATGATAATACACGCCATGGAAGTTTATCTAATGTATTCGAAAAATATATCCCATCAATTTTAGCAACCCATATACGTTTTTGACCACATCGAGTAAATATAAATCTGTCCGCTGCTTGATATACTATAATATCATAAGAATACTCCATGTTAGGTCCTTGTCTAAAAATGAATGCCCACAGTGTTAATTTGGCCATTGCGTCATGAAATCTAATGATAAATGGAGTAGCGTTGAAGTTCATTGTATGTACTTGTAGGTCGTTATCTTTGGAACGACAATGATATTCTAGAACACGACCCGGTTTAAGTTGATTTTGAATTATTACCTGATTTTTTTGCAAGCATCACTAAACCCAAAATATATTGTATTAACTACCATAAAAAGCATGAATAGATTCATTTTTCTGCATATAAGAGAAGTATCCGAGTAATAAGAAACACCAACGTATGGTATTTATATTATTATTTTGTGTGGAAGACGTTCCTTTTATTACTAAATAAAGTTTTATGGTTTTAGCTAACTTTCANAAATCAGTGATAAATCAGAGATTAATCGGGGTATAATTTTTACTATATTTTAATATATTTTTTAAATTATATATATATATATATATATATATATATATATTGTATGACATTGATACAAAAATCATAAACTCATACAAAATATTATATTAAGCATTTTTACTAATACACAGCAAAATGACTTTAATTTTGTTCTTCATTTTTACTAATACACATCTACAATTTTTTTTTCCTTATGATTTGGGCCATTTTCAACACAAATGGGCTTCAATTTTTTATTAAAACAAAAAAGCCCAAACGACTTTAGCGATTAATCGGCGGAATTTTTTAATTAATCGGCCGAATTTTTCTTTTTATCGGTCAAACCACGGTTGACCGATTAATTATGTCGATTAATCAAAATCGTTGACACTCGATTAGTGATTAATCGGCCGATTAATCGGCAAATCGGCCGATTTTTTGAACAGAGACTTTCAATATGTAAATATAAATTAATTAAAAATTGATCTTTTAATTACTTAATCATCTTAAATGGTTTTAGCTAAACTTATGCATAAATATAAAATAACTAGATATTTGATCCTGTAATTATTAAATGCATTTTATGGTTTTAGATAAATTGTAACATAAAAATAAACTTATCATATATATGATCTTTTAATTATTAAATACTACTATACTTTATTGGGTGTAATTTGGAAATATGGAACCTAAAAAGTTGGTATTCTCAAAATTTCTCTAACTAATAGAGATTCTGGTCAAAAAGAATTTAGTGTCGAAGAGTAGTAGAGTACGTTTGCCCAATATGATCAAACCAAATGAGCTAATCTGAAAAATTACAGTTGATTATAAAACTCAAACCAAACCAAACAAAAAGTTTAACTTATAACAAAAGTCCTGGAAATATATTGTTATGTGAAGTTTGGTGTCTCATGTTTCTTTGACTTAAAACTATGGGCTTTGTGGGGTTGAAGCTTCAGGTCTTTGTTGAAAAATATGGCAGATAATTGAAACTAGATCTTGGTATTTGTGCAATAGTCTCTACTTTGTGACCCATTCCCTAATTCGCCAGCAAACTCGGAGGCTGCAAGGTTGTTCAGTGATGATAAGCGACTGCGAGAGAGTATAACAGGAAAGTAATGGAGGCCGTGGAGCAGAGCTATGTATAATATGATCCAATATGTATTTGACTAATCAATAGATGAAGCTTGAATAGTATGATATATCATATTTGAACAGATAACAGTAGACGAAAGACAGATAAAAGGAAGAAACAGGGCAGTAAAACATAAACACAATTACAAAGCAAGAAGCTAAAGTATTTGTTTGTCTTTCATCAAACCAAACTTTTTAAACAAACTTGCAAACGCTTTTCAACTATGTACCTTAGAAAGAAAAAAGACAAACTCATTCAAACCAATGGAAAAAAGAGTTGATTGAGATGTGAAGAAACGCTTCTCTGTTTCTTCATTCAGACCTGGATTTCGTCTCCTGCAGCAGCAGCAACAACCTGTGACAAGCAAACTAGTGTTAGTCTCTTAGCTACAAGAACAAATCCAACAAGTTCACTCACAGAGTTTTCTTTGTTCTCCATCTTCTTCATTTGCTTCACTGATTTAACTTCACCTACACGAAACAACACTAAACACCATCAGCCACAAATGGTAGACAAGCTTTTCAAAGACATTGTACGATTTATTTGTTCTACCTTCTTTGGCAGCAGGTTTCTTGGTTGACTTCCTCGTCTCTTCTTGCATTTTCTTAGTCCTTGGTTTGGTGATCCTTTCATCCTTCTTCTGAGACTTGTTTTCTGGAACTGTTTTTGAATTTGCTGCAAGTGATTTCTTCGTCCTCGCGGGCTGGATGTTCTTAGACACTGGCTCCTTCCTGTTTGCACGTTTTTTCTCTGAAGGTTGAACAACAGCCACATCTTCTGATTCTTGAACAGCCTCTTGATTCACACTGATCTCATCCAAAGACCTTCTAACCCCTCCCTGTGGAGCAGTTTCCAAGATCTCTTCCTCCTTGGCTGATTCTAGCAAAGCATCCTCTTTCGTGATCTCTGATGTGATGTTCGAATTTCCAGGAGTAGAGAGCGAACTCTGGAGTTCATTATCATTGTTCAAGGACACGGTTGTTTCTTCAGCTGCAACAGAAGTGGTCTCAGAGATCTGAATCTGCTTCGATTCTTCTGAGATATTGTACAGCCCAGATAGCTCCTTCATAGCATCAGCAAGCCCCTCCAAGTTATTGCGACGAGCGTATGATCTCAACTCTTTCTTCATCTGGTCAATCGGCTAGATTCCAAAACACACAAAGGCAGTGAGATACTAAACCAAACAATCATGGCTTATTCACCAAATCAAAGCTTTCATGGAAACTGGAATTAGCATTGATTTTTACCTCACACCCTGCATGAAGAGCAAGCTTGAAAAAACCGAGAGAGATGGAATGCTTCCCCACTGATTCAGCTAGCTTGATATGAGTCAGCCAATAAGCAGAGGAGGACAGATCTTCAGCTTTTCTCCGAGCCGCTGATCTCAGCACACTGGAGAAAGGTGTCTCGTTCAAGCTCCTAGCAACAATGCCTGATCTCTTGACCTTGCTCTCCGAAACAGAAGTGACGCTGCTGCTTGAAGTCTTGTTTGGAATCGAGAGCCTTCTCGGTGGCTTGGTGCGATCAACACTGCTCTTCTTGGCAGATAGATCAAGAACTGTAGTGCTCTGACTCACAGCAGATGCAACCCGTCCCCTGAGATTCCAACCACACACACAATTCAGAAAATCATGACACATATGTTTTCTGCTAATCTATACAAAATCAGCATTGCTACAACAATGTTAATATGGACACTTATTCAAACTACAGCCAAATTCTGTGAAAATCTATAACAATCTTAATCCAGACTTCATAAAAGACGAAAAAATGTAAGCCACTGAAGCGGCATATTGTATCATCGATGCCAGATCTAGAGTATCGTTATTGAATCGGAGGAATTTGAAAGGTAATTTTGGTGATGGAAATTGAAAATCGAGAGTTGTCTACAGTACCTTCTTGGTACTGAAGAAGCTGAGAAATCTGGAACAGGAGGCTTCCCTTCTTTCGATCTAAGAGCCGATCTTAGAGGATACCTCAGTTTCGAGTTGATTGAGTTTCCTGTTTTGGATTTTTCCATGAGATCGAATCAGAAATAAAAAAATTACGAAAGAAAAAACTGAAACGGAAAGTGACTATCAGAGTCAGGGAGAAGGAATTGGAGATCCGAATGGATGATTTACCAGAAGCAGCAGAGCTCACGCTTTTCTCCATCGATTTCTCCATGGATACACTTAGAAAACTCTTTACGTTTTTTTTTTTTTTTTCTCTCTCTCTGGAGTGGGAAATAAACTGAAGATTTCAATTTGAAAAATGTGAGAGCGGAGAAATCTGACTTATAACCAAAAACAAAGCATTCTATTTTCCTAAAGAGTAGACACGCGTATGATCCCTATATTATATGATATTTTCTTTTATAGCCCAATTATTTAAATTATACCAATCTCGACCCTATCCATCCATTTGATAAATGTGATTCGTTAGCATTTGATCAGTAACCATTTATTCAACAAAAATGGTCTAATTTTTGTCTAATTTATTCATGAGTAGTCATACATTCAACCGCTTCTTAGTCTTCAAAATGGAGCTCTATAGAAAAATCAGTACTATGTGCTTCGAAGAGAAGATATCTAAAGTAAAAGGGTCTGATTTTGAATAGTCCTCAAAATGTACAGCGTAAGTCGTAACCTAAGTTTCTGTTGCAGTTTGCCTTGAGAGCGGGAAATTAGTTAAATTATCCTTGAGTTCTGAGGAGAGATGATAGGGAGAATCACTACGATCCGTCCGATTTGGTAGATTTCGACGAATCTGAGGGCCCACGTTTTCCCAGACACTCCGCTGTGAGTGGGGTCTCTTTATTAGTTTTCGAAATTTGAAATTCAGATAACGCGCCGTCGATAGACATAAACCGTTTGTTTCTACGGTTAAGATGGAAGGGCTTTTTAAAACGTGAACGAAGACCCATTAATGTTTCTCAACGTTGGGCTTCATTTGGGCTCATCCAATAGTGTTATTACTGTGAATTCTATCCGAGGGGAAGTTCATCTCTAAACACTCTTCCTATTAAAATGGACAACCATTTTTCTCTTGGGATACTCCAACATAAGTTCGTAGTTATTTATGAGACCTGTACAAAATTGGGTATCATTTAAGACATTTGCAATGATCGTTAACCATAGTCTTATATCGTAATGAAAGAAATTGTATTCTGGTCGAGTAATCCTATAATGATTCGTTTAACTACTATACCACTATGAATTAATTAAAATAAATGAACATATGAATACATGGGCTAAAACCAGTTGATTTTGCTATGTATGAATCCCTTAGAATAATCATTAATGTGTATTTACCATGAGTGCAACTGCAAGAGAGCAAGCCATTGGGAACGAGAAAAGAAGTCGGACGTGGAGACCATACTACTTATACAGTTACAATTTGAAGACCATCAATCCCAAGATTTAGAAGAAGAATAAGGCAATGGACAGTTGAGTTCAATGCTAGATTACGTACTAGGGTTGGGCGGGTGAGAAGACTACCATAAGATTGCGTAGCTCTGTTGAACGATTCTTAGAATTGCCTTCTTCCGTTTTAGAAAAGACATGTACTATCCTAGTTATTCTCATTGTCTTTGTAAGCGACACAAAACATATCTTAGTGACTTAGTGGATGTCATGTTCTTGTTTTTTTTTTTATCTAATCGATGCCGTCGTCTTATTCAGACTTTATCTTAATAGAAACAATATAAACTACTAATGTTTTCACTTACTAAAGCAACTTTTCATATAAATCAATGAGAACTTTATCTAAAAAGAATAGTTTTTTTGTTTTTTTCTCGTTTTCTGAGTATGTAACACGCCTTAACTGTCTGTCATCGGCAATTATCATATGGTGTACAGTTATCAGTTATCACCAGGAGTCAGGACCGTTTTATCTAACAAAAACTCGAATTAGCTCCTAATTCTGGCACATTAATCCCTCAAAAATCTATTAGGTTTTTTTTTATTTTCATTTTTATTTTGTAAACAAAAAATATATTAGGTTCAAGGCAGCTTTTTGGAGTAAATGTTTTTTTTTTTTTTTTTTTGGAAGCGATTTATGGCGTGATAAAACCATTAATGATCACCAGGTTTTTAGTCTTTACAATATTAATTATCAAAAGTAAACCAAGGAAAAGTCAGAAAGTTACAATCAACGTTACCAATTCCGTTTGTTCAATTATTTTAGTTAGATTTGTTGTTTTATCTAAAAAAATAATCCAACTGATAAGCTTTTCCGGTTTGGGTCAACTTGATTTGGATCGGTTTAATAACCAAAACCTTTTGGACTGGATCAAAGACTTGAAGAATATCTCGAGCTCTTTTGCTCGGAGCCGCTTCCTCTTCTTCCCTCTTCTTCCTCTCCGATTTCTTTCAAAGAACATTTTTTTTTTCGGGCGATGGGTGGAAAGAACAAGCAGAAATGGTTCTCCTTCCACCAACGATCCGCTTCCGCCACCGCTACAACAGTACCGCAGCACAAACACGACGAGACTCCACCGGAGTTTCTTTGTCCCATCACTGGGTTCCTCATGTCGGATCCGGTTGTCGTCCCATCCGGTCAAACCTTCGAGCGTCTCTCCGTCCAGGTCTGTCGCAACTTAGGCTTTGTACCGGATCTCCTCGACGGTACCCGACCCGATTTCTCCACCGTCATCCCTAACCTCGCCATGAAATCCACCATTTTCAGCTGGTGCGACCGGAAAAAAGTCGACCACCCTCGCCCTCCTGACTCCGCCTACGTCGAAGGCGTGATTCGTGCCCGGATGGATAAGGATCCGGCTCCGAGTCCGGGTCCCGGTCCCGGTCCGGAATCGCCGGATACCAAGGCTCCGGAGCCTGAAATTCTCCCTCCTGTGGCTGAGGATTCGCCTTCCGATTACGATGCTGTAATGGAGGCGATTCGAGCTCGATCTAAGAGCTCAATGTCGCCGACTACATCAGTTGAGTCCGTTACGGTTGGGCAGAGTCCGTTTCACCCGGCTCGAGCCGTTAGTATGTTCTCTTCTTCTTCTACTTCGTCCTCCGGAGTTTACGCCGGAGCTGATAGTCCGTTTCGGAACGCCATCTCTTTCTCTTCCTCCGATCACTCATCCTCGCCTCCGATGTCGGCGGAAGAAGAAGAGATCTACAACAAATTGAGAGGCGTCGACATTTTCGACCATGAACAAGGTCTGCTTCTGCTTAGGAAGATGACGAGATCCGGCGAAGACCTTCGGATTTCGCTCTGCACCGACCGGATTCTCTCCTTCCTCAGAACATTTCTCGTTTCACGGTACAATCTCGTGCAGACTAACGCCGCCGCTTCGTTGGTTAACCTCTCGCTGGAGAAACAGAACAAAGTGAAGATCGTACGGTCAGGATTCGTTCCCCTTTTGATCGACGTGTTGAAATCGGGAACGACGGAGGCGCAAGAACACGTCGCCGGCGCGCTGTTCAGCTTGGCGCTAGAAGACGAGAACAAAATGGTGATAGGGGTTCTCGGCGCGGTGGAGCCGCTCCTCCACGCCCTCCGTTCATCAGAAAGCGATAGAGCGCGTCAAGACGCGGCGCTTGCGCTCTATCACTTATCGCTGATTCCGAGCAACCGAACTAGGCTTGTCCGAGCAGGTGCGGTGCCGACTCTGCTTTCGATGGTCAGATCCGTCGAATCGTCGAGCCGGATATTATTAGTACTCTGCAACCTCGCGGCTTGTCCAGACGGAAAAGGGGCGATGCTAGACGGAAACGCGGTGGCGATTCTGGTAGGGAAGCTTAGAGAAGGTGGAGATGATTCTGAGGCGGCGCGTGAGAATTGCGTGGCGGTTTTGTTGACGCTTTGTCAAGGAAATCTGAGGTTTAGGGGATTGGCGAGTGAGGCAGGAGCTGAGGAAGTGTTGAAGGAAGTGGAAGAAAGCGGGAGCGGGCGGGTGAAGGAGAAGGCGGCGAAGATTCTGCTGGCGATGGGAGGAGGAGGTGGAGGTGGAGGAGAGAGTGAGTTTGGGGAAAATGCGGAGGCGCGTGAGTGGAACCGTATGCTTGAGGCGACTGGGCTGAGTCGGACTCAGTTTCAAGGTGGGCAAAATGGGGGTTTCGCTTATTCCTCCCAATTCTAGCCTTTTTTTTTTTTCTTTCTTTTTAATTATCTTCTCTCTTTTTAATTATCTTCTCTCTTTTTCTTTACCCTTTTTGGTAAAATGTTTTTTTCTTTTTGCTTTTTCTTTGTTTGATATAAATGTTTGTAAATTGTTAATTTAGGGTGCATTGGAATATGTGATTATTGTTGTCTGTTTTTCTCGTCTAATTAAATGACAAGTGAAATGTATATTTGTTTGTTTATTATCTCCTCTGATTTTTGGATTTAAGTGTAAGGTTATCTAGTTTCGCTTGATTTCTTGTTTGATATAAATTATGAATTTTTAGTGGTTTATGATTTGTGATTTTTCTAATTTTCTTAGACATACTGCAAAAGTGAATTGTTAACTTTGTTTTTTTAGCAGATGTTTAACATTTGCAGTTTTATGTGATTTTGTTTCTCACAAGACATTACGTCATCATACAATCAGACTTTAGGTAGAGAAGAAACGTGCGTGTGGTGGTGAATTAAGAAAAGAGAAGCTTTAGGTATTCATCTCAACTGGAGTTTATCTTTTTAGGCTATGAATGGAGAGAGTATATTAAGCGGTAGATTCACTCATAGCAGATGAACCACACTTGTGCTGCCATTCAGTTATTTGTTAATATGCGTTTCTTTATTAAACTTGAATAAATAATTGAAAACAGTAATAAGAACTACATGCGGATCATTTTAACAAAGGAAAATTTTGTTTCACTCTCAACAGTAGTTACACAAGAATATTGGAGAGGAACATGTGTTTTACATGCGGTCCATAATTTAGTTATGTCGTTTTTAATTACAGTTATTATATATACATCAATATAAAATTGATAACAAAAAACATCAAGAGAATGAATTTACTAAAACATCAAGTAAACTTATTCTGTATCTTATTGAAAAGATTGAAGTAAAATAATTAAAACTATTGACCAATCAAAATTGTCTCAAGATAATATGTTTATATATTATATTTCTAAATGTATCAAATATAATTATATGTGTATTTATAAATAATTTTTTTTAGTTTTAATATCTTTAGTAGTAAAAAATTATATCTCATAGAATTATTATAAATATGTACAGTGTTTGAACCGCTTTATATCTATTTTTCCCATTCAAACATATTTTTGAACCGTTAGATCCGCTTGATCCGCATTTAAAACACCTAATCCGCTAGTTCCGCTTTTGTTACGCTCAATCCGCTTGATCTTGATACGCAACGCTTGATCCGTTTTCTCCATTCAGAGCCTTAGTCAAAGTCAAACAGTTCGTGTGAAGGTGTCAGATGCCAACATACAGACTCTGAATTATTCTTCGAGAAGCATTCTGTGTGTTACACTGAGATCTAATAACTAATTTAACTAACCAATCCTGCTTTATTGCCATATTAAATACAGGCAAGAGGGAAGGCGAAGTACTGAAAACAAAGTTGAATTTCTTATATGTTTCTTAAGAAAATAATAGTAGTATTAAGTTTGTAACTAATTATTAGGTCGAATTTGAATTGATCTTCGGTCCCCCAACTGAGCACTTTTTAATATTTCTGCCCAGCCCAAGAAGTGTTCTCGAGGGCTATAAATTCTTGATGTTTTTGGAAAATATAGTTCTTTCTTTTTTCAACTGGTTTGGTCTTTCTAAGAAGAGTTCACAAATGCACAACGTAGAACGTACAGTGTACTGGTTAAGTAAATATCATTGAATCATCAGGACAACCAACAAATCACCAACTTTGTTTTTGACGTTTTTCTGAATGATTTATCGACATAAAAACTAAGTTCTCTCTACGTTACAAACAAACATGAATCAAAATCTGAAAAACATTCTCTGCTAGTTGGCATAGAATTAAATAATATTGATATGATCAAACATTAACATGTCTTTTGTTCGCTCCACTTTAAAAGACAAAATCATATAGGACAAGACCTTATGGCTGGGGCATAAGTTATTGTTATCGATGAGCTTTCTTTTCTGACCTATAGCTATAATTGACTCATATCCATGTGACAATACGAACAAAGATGGAATTATGAAAATTCACACTAGATGATTGCAGTTTTCCGCATGCTTGATGATTTGTTGGTCCAGCAGTCCTAGTAATGTTCAGTATTTTTCTTATAAATAAAATTAAAATGGTAAAACCCAATCAATCAATTTACGTTAAACTTTTAATTAAATCCGTTTGATTCCACGAGGAAGATGTTATAAACTTTGCACTTAATTCGAGGGTTAAGGTTTTAAAGAGTGTGACCAGGTAGGTATATTAAAGTCAAAACTTTTTCTTTCTTTGAAGCACACAATAAAAAATGATCATCATGACATCATCCGGAAGAAAATAAAATAAAAAACTGGGGGGTTCATCGTCACTGACGCGGTTTCAGTGGAGCCCACACCAGCAACACACTGAGGAATTGAGAAAGCTTCACAACACCAATTCTTGCTTGTGTCTCTATCTGAATTACCCACAACGAATTGCATAACCCGTCGTCCCTCTTTTGTTTTTCTTAAAGTTTCAAAGAGCTTTGGTGGGGAAGAGGGAGATAATTCCAAGATACGGGTCTTGTTTGAAGATATCAGATTTAGGACAAATCCGTTGCTCTTTTTCAGATATATATATACACCCTTCCCGGAAATTTCGGCTCTAATAAACCAAAACACGCACACGCAAAATTTGCTGTAAATGGTTAAAATTCTCTGTGAATTGAATTCGGTTGGTGCATCTTGGTGGGTATCTGAGAGATGTCGCAGAAGAGGGAGTTTGAAGAAGGGAAAGCTCGAGTGGAAGGTGGCTCACCGGAGGATAAGCGTAGAAGATTCAAAAGGTATCACTTTTTTTGACTTTTGAGCTTCTTTGGGTTTAACATGTTGTAATAGGTTCGAACCAGTAAGCATCTGTGTTAGTTTCGTTCGATTGGATATGAATTAAGAGTCTAAAAGTTGTGACCTTTATATCTCATGGCTATGAACAAGACCTGGTTTGTTAGAAGGAGAGAACAAGTAGTGGAAAAAGCATTCCTTTTTGTAAAGTTTGAATTTTTAAATTGATTTAGCCAGCTATTGACTTTTGAATCCAAAATTCAGTGTGGTTCAGGAGGTAATGAGATTGCAAACTGTCAAACATTTTCTCGAACCCGTTCTCGAGCCCTTGATTCGTAAAGTGGTAAAAGAAGAAGTTGAATTGGCCCTTGGAAAGCATCTAACAGGCATCAAATGGTAAAACCTGTTTTTCAGAATCAAATATTAAGCTCTATTAGACTGTTCTGTTGTTATAAATACTTTATTCTCATGTCCTTCTTTGTTTCAGGATTTGTGAGAAAGAGATTCATCCCATGGAAACAAGGAACCTACAGCTAAAGTTCTTGAACAATCTGTCACTTCCTGTGTTTACTTCAGCTCGGATAGAAGGAGATGAAGGCCAAGCTATACGAGTTGGACTAGTCGATCCTGCAACTGGCCAAATCGTCTCATCCGGGCCAGCTTCATCTGCGAAACTCGAAGTTTTCGTCGTTGAGGGTGATCTTGATAACTGGACAGCTGAGGATATCAGGAATAACATTGTAAGAGAGAGACAAGGAAAGAAACCTCTGCTCAGTGGGAATGTATTTGCGGTTCTTAACGATGGCATCGCTGTTATGGATGAAATTTCATTTACAGATAACTCTAGCTGGACTAGGAGCAGGAAGTTCAGGCTTGCAGTACGAATGGTGGATCAGTTTGATTTAGTCAAAGTCAGAGAGGCAGTCACAGAGTCCTTTGTCGTAAGAGATCACCGTGGTGAATGTAAGTATTGCTTCTTAGTTAGTTTATTCTCTCACATTTGTGTATCCTTGAACTAAGTATTGGCTCGTTATTTGTTTTCTTGTAGTGTACAGAAAGCATCATCCTCCTTCTCTGTTCGATGAAGTGTGGAGATTGGAGAAGATAGGGAAAGATGGAGCATTTCACAAACGGCTGAATTGGTCTAGCATAAACACTGTCAAGGATTTCTTAACACACTTGCATGTAAACTCTTCAAAACTCCGGCAAGTAAGTTTCCATCTTCCTTTCCTATCAATGATCATCTGTGCTTATGTGTGCTTCTTAATGATGATTGAGTTGTTACTTGCAGGTTCTTGGAACGGGAATGTCTTCAAAGATGTGGGAGATTACTTTGGACCATGCTCGATCATGCGTTCTGGATAATAGCGTCCACGTGTACCAACCTCCTGGATTCCAGAAGAAAACTGCTGTTGTCTTCAATGTCATAGCTCAAGTGCTTGGCCTGCTTGTGGATTTTCAGTATCTTCCTGCTGAAAAGCTATCTGAGATTGAAAAGGCAACGATCCTCTCTCTCGTTAACTTGGTTTCTCTCTCTTCTATATATACTGTCCATGCCTTTTATAAATTTTTTGATTTGTTTCTTGTGATTCAGGCTCAAGCAGAGGCGATGGTAATTGCTGCATTGAGTCACCCAAATGAAGTAATCTCGTATGATGATGAGTCTTCCATGATGAGGAACTTTCTCAACGTCCCATCTTCACAAACCAGTGTTGGGATTGATTATTCCGGTCTGAGTTTGACTAGTTTGGACGGTATTGGTTTTGTGGGGAATCTTCACAACACAGCAGAAAGTAGTGGCCAGTACAGTGATGATGTTGACATGGAAGTTACTCCACAAGGTTTATATGAAGACTTCAGTCTCTGGAACTGCTCTCAGATTCTAGGCTTAGAAGAAACACAATCTGATTTGCAGAGTGCGCTTGACGGTTTCATGTCACAGAAGGATGTTGTTGTGATCGGTAAGGCTCACAGCAGAAGAAGATGGACAAAGCTTTTCAGTGTCTCGAAATGGCTCTCTGTTCTTAAGAGTGTTACAGTTAGGAAAAATCTGAAGTGAGTTAGTTTTGAAACAAGTCTCGCCCTGGACAGATTCGTGTATATATATATACATATACTCAAGGAAAGATTGTGGATCTCAGAGTTTCTGATCATCCAGAGGCGTTTAAAAGAATATATTTTTTTTTTTTTTCCATCTTTATGTTGAAGATGAGAATATGTTAGGAAAGCTTCATTTTTGTTGAAGGCTTGAAAAACAAAGTCAAGGTCTTTTGTAATCTTTGTGATGAGAATTATTCAAGCACCAAATTGCAGATTTTCATAAGTCTGTGTTGTAGTTTTTTTAACATCAAGAGACGCACGAATCCATGTTAATGAAAACACTCTTGCAAATACCTTTCCAACTCTAGCAACTTCAAGAGACGCCTTGTCAAGCACGAAAACAACACCATTGTTTTCTTCTAAATATTTGCATTGTATATTGTGTCTCCAAAATGTTCTTCTCGAAAAACTTGGTTTGTATTCCCCGTGTTTTATTTATTACTTGATTTAAAAATCCACCGATCTTTTAGGCCCGAAAAATAGTAATTTGACACTTTTCCGTTTTTGTTCTGAATAATGTTGTCCTGTTAGATTTTAGGTTTACCATAAGATACAACTTGTGAATTTAGTAGTATAGCTCTATGTGTTGGGTAAGCTTCGACAGCTGAAGCTCAAGGAAGCCTTAACAAGTCGGTTAAGTAAAAAGGAAATCTTAACATATTCCATTAGGATTAGGAGTAGCTAATTCTAATTATAATAGGATTAGGAAATTGTCTATTTCTATTAGGATAAGGATAAGAAAAAGCAAGGTTTGTGCTTTATCTATAAATATGGTTGTCGAGTTGTGACAATAATTCATTCTGAGAAATAGAGAATTGAGAGCTTTCGTGTTTAGTTCTGGGAAAATTTCATAAATAAATATACCTTTTTAGGTATCAATTTTCAAAACTATACCTTAACTCTAAATCCTAAAATATAAACCTCAAATCCTAAAATCTAACCTTAAACCCTTAGTGAACTCAAACTTATAGATTAATATTAGAAAAATTGTAGTTTTTGTATTTTTGAAAATTTACCCCTTAAAATGTATTTCTCAAAATTTATCTTTAGTTTTGATAGAGTTTCTAAACATTATCAAGAAGAGAGTGATTCTTATACAAAGCTTGTGTTTGATCTTCTGAGAGTTTGATCTTAAGATCTTAAGAGGGGATGATAAGAGGAAGAGGAAAAAGAAGAAGGGGATGGGTCGCGCCGGAGATTCCTTGGGAGATAGAGATGGAGATCTTGATTAGATTGCCTGCTAAATCGCTAATGAGGTTCCTGTGTGTCTCAAAGCTCTGGTTGTCTCTTATCCGTTCCCGTTATTTTACCAACCGTTGTTATCGTCTTACGGTCGCATCCACACCTCGTCTATACATGAGTTTGGTGGACCAACTCGATCCTCCTAGTTCAACCGTGGTCACCCGCGAGTCTGTACTGGTATCATTATCATCATCTTCATCATCATCTGAGTATTTGTCCCCAGATTGTTGCTTTCCAGGGATGGGAGGACACAACATGGTTGCTATTCGCGGCTTTATTCTTTACCAGGTTCCCGGAGAAGTGTATATCTACAATCCCACTACCGGACAATTCATAACCTTAGCCACCATCATACCCAGCATCTATGCCGAAAAAGGTTTTTTAAAACACTACGTTTTCGGATACGATCCTGTTCTTGATCAGTATAAAGTAGTGTGTAATTTTCTGTTAGCATCAAGAAAGCTTAAGTGGATAACCTTGTTAGAGCATTGGGTCCTCGTACTCGAACCTGGAGGTTCTTGGAAAAAAATCGAGTTCGATGTACAACCTCACCGTCCTACAAGACTAGGACTCTGCATCAATGGAGTTATATATTATTTGGCTTCTACTTGTATGTCCCGTGACATCGTTGTCAGTTTTGACGTTAGGTCTGAAGAGCTCAATATGACACAAGCACCTGTCGATGTGGTGCCTGCACATGATAAGCCTGTGGGTTTTATAGAGTATGGTGGAAAACCAGCTATTTTTGATCATACCAATCTTGTACCAATGGGTTTGATGGACTTATGGGTCTTGGAAGATGGTGGAAGATGGTCAAGGAAATCTCTGGCTTTGAAGCTTTGTCAGATGCATTTAGTTGATAACAACACGTTATTGATTGCACATGGTACTACTCGAGACGGCGAGGTTATCTTGGCACCGTTCCCATTGCTTTCCCCTTACTACATTCTCTACTATGATGTGCAAAAGAATGATTTGAGAAAGGTTGGAATCGGAGGAATACCGGACTACTGGCTTAGTAACCCTGACTTGGAGACATTTATGTATCTCACGCAACTGGATACGAGTGAAAGCATCATCTACTTGGAAATTTAGAATGCCACTTACTTTGTTTTCTATTCCTTCCTCACAAACTAATATTATCACTGTCCAATTGTTTTTCTACTTTTGATAATACAACGGAACAATTTATTTTGTCATTTTGATATCATTATTCAAGCCAGATTGGATTACTTTTGTCAATATCGTTGTTGCCGGTAAAAGAAAGACATTGCTCATAGCTTAGATTTTTGTTTGTTTAGGTATCAATTTTTTTTTGTGTGTGAATGTTTAAACATAATCTGGTATGGTTCAGGAATTAGTTTTACAAAGCATTATCACGAGTAGAAAATGAAAATGAACTCTGGACATGATTATCATTGTTCAGGGACACAGTTGTGAAACAGAACCGGTCTCTGAGATATTGTACAGTTGAGATAGTTCCTTGATATAAGTAGAGGAAGCCAAATCTTTCAGCTTTCCTTCTAGTCGCTGATCTCAAAGGTGTTGTTTCGTTCAAGCTCCTACCAACAATTCCTGATCTCTTCGTCTTGCTCAGCTGCTGGTGACTGATTTAACAGAAGAAGAATTGCTGTTTGGAATCGAGAGTCTTCTTGGTGGCTTGGTGCGAGATTCAACATTCTTGTTAGCAGATAGATCAACAACTGTCGTACTCTGACTCACAGCAGATGCAACTCGTCCCCTGAGATTCCCAACCACACACAAAACATACATATAAAATTCATAAGACGACCATGTATTTTGCAAATTTGCTACAACAAAGGTTACAATATGGAATCAAATATTTTTCTGCTGGAATTTATCATCGAAATTGTGGGATCATCTTTTAAAATCTTCATCGGAATCAGACTAGAGAAAAGACGAAATGTAAGCCAGTGATGCAGCATATAATCTTAAGCCTAGCCAATTGCTTGGAAGAACCTGAACCATGCATGTGTATATCTTTCATGAGTGCAAGTTTGAAGAGGTTCACGACCAAGAACTCTACTCTTACAGAGACATAGTTGTCAAATTTCTACTAGGAAGCTTCCTACTGCTACACTAGGAACTCCCTCTTCTAAGCCAAATAATGCTCCGAACGACTTGTATACATGAATTTTCAAGGTAGAGACTATTTTTTCAAACCCCTAAATGCCAATTTAACATTTTCTTGACTCCATACCATCATCAATAAGCCCAGAAATAGGATAATCACAACACAAATTTACGAAAAATGGAGGGAACAGTAACCTGACCAAAGCAGCATGGACAACACACCGTTACTGGGGCATTGGAGCAGAATCCGAGGGTGATTTTGTTGAGATCGCCGCGCAAAACCGCACCTAGACCCAAATGATTGATCTGTCTCTGTCCCCTGTAGTCGCATTTCACACGATCCGGCGACGGCGAAACCGTCAATTTCGGCTTAGGCACCTCCGTCTTCGAGGCGAGGAAAGAGAGTGGTCGTCGAGAGAGACAGCTGAAATTGAACGGGATACTTATTGGACTTTTAATAGGCCTATTTTCTGTAAGCCCAGTAATAACGACACGACGCCGTTAATAGCCTATTTTCTCTTTGGTCTCACTTATATTTTTTGAAAACTGAAAGTTTCAAACCATTGAAAATTTAAAGGGCTAGTTAATAACGACACGCATGGGCTGGTATAGACATAAATAACTAAGCCCATCAGACCCAAACTTAGAGTTAGGGTTTTGCGCCTTCCGCTATAAATAGTCTGCGCTTCCCGTTCCTTCGTTTCTTTTGTCTCATTTTTCGAGTTTTACGACTCAAGAGTTCCGGATGATGATCGAGGAATCTTCCACTGAGATCTATCATCGGGCTTTAAGTTTTCTTCTTTTGAGTCAAGAATAAACAGATCTTTTTAATCTCCATCTAGATCTATGATCTGGCTTTTATGTTTTCATCTTATGAGTCAAGAAAAAACAGATTTTGTTAATATCTTCCAGTCTCCTGTTAGATGTGTTAGGCTTTACATAAAGCCGTAAGGGAAGTCATTTTTCCAGATTTTTTCAAGAGAGAATATCAAAAGGTTGTAATCAGAGGAATACCGGACCACTGGTATGGCAAGCCTGACTTGAACGTACTTATGTGTTTCAATCAATTGGATCAGAGTGAAAGCATCATCCACTTTGAAGTTTAGAATGCCATTACTTGTTTTTTTTCTTCTTCTTTTGAGATTCCTTTATTCCAAGCTAATAAGATTATCATTGTCCAATTGTTTTTGCCTTTAATTATTGTGTACAATGGAACTATTTATATTTTGTAACTTTTTATATCATTATTTAAGCACAGATTGGACTGTGGTTGGATGGATATATTTGTGTTTGTTGCAATGCTTGCTAGGTTATGTGAAATTGAGTAAGTCAATATATGTAATCAAAGGAGTTATCTTCTAGACTAGAAAATAATACTTGATTGACATTCCGGTAAAAGAAAGACATTGTTCATAGCTTAGATTTTTGTTTGTTTTGTTTGTGAATGTTTAAACATAATCTGGTATGGTTCAGGAATTAGTTTTAGTTTTACAAAGCATTATAACGAGTAGAAAATGAAAATGAACTCTGGACATGATTATCATTGTTCAGGGACACAGTTGTGTCTTCAGCTGCAACAGAACCGGTCTCAGAGATCTTCATCTGCTTGGATTCTTTTGAGAAATTGTACAGTTCAGATATAAGTAGAGGAAGACAAATCTTTCAGCTTTCCTTCTAGTCGCTGATAGAGAAAGGTGTTGTTTCGTTCAAGCTCCTACCAACAATTCCTAATCTCTTCGTCTTGCTCTGCTGCTGGTGACTGATTTAACAGAAGAAGAATTGCTGTTTGGAATCGAGAGTCTTCTTGGTGGCTTGGTGCGAGATTCAACACTCTTCTTAGCAGATAGAACAACTGTCGTACTCTGACTCACAGCAGATGCAACTCGTCCCCTGAGATTCCCAACCACACACAAAACATACATATTATAAAATTCATAAGACGACCATGTATTTTGCAAATTTGCTACAACAAAGGTTAATATTAAAGTTGCTTAAGAGCAAAACACTCTTGATTAAAAAATATCTCTCTTTATTGATGTTTAGAAAATATAACTCAAAAACTAAACACCTTGTTCTTGTCTTATCTTATGCCACAACTCGACATAGATATATATAGTTCTAACACTACTTTGTTAGACCTAATCCTAATTGAATTAGATAACTCCTAATCCTAATAGATTTACACCTTTTTTTATCATAAACCAACTTGTTTAGGGATTTCTTAGGTGGCAAGCTATCCAAGCTTACTACATTCTCCCTCGTAAGCTTTGATGGCTTGTTCTTGGAAATGTTGTGAACTCCGATCATGTCTCTCATCTTAGAAAACTTGATCTGTGTTAATGCCTTGGTTAAGATGTCCGCCTTTTGCTCAGTTCCTGGCACATGCTCCACATCAACGAGCTCCCTTTCAATACAATCTCGAATGAAATGGTAGATGTGCGGTGAAACACTGGATTTCTTCTTGGGAGTGCAATCGCAGTGCAATCTCAAACACTGGATTTCTTCTTATTTATAAATTTCCAACTATCTAGATTCATATTCATGTGAATTTTAGACCACTGATTCATATTCCAAAGCTAGATAGGTGGAAATTTATAAACGAAATCATAAAAGAAGTTTAGATTATTACCGAGAGTTTTCAAGAACTTGACATGGGACTCCAGAGTTTCATCTCTACACAAACAAAACAAAGATAAGCGAATTCCATATTCGAAATCAACCGTTAGGAATCTTGAATCGAGGCTTTGCTTACAATCTGATCTGGTTATAATGCTCTTCATATAGTTGCTGATGTGTAGGTGAAACATCAAAGCCTCCCTTATGAAGACTAAGAAGTTCTCGAAGATCCTAAACTAAACAAAAAAAAATCATTTGATGTAAACATTTAGAAACAAATGAAAGAAAAGCGAGGTAACCATTTAGACCTCCATTGACAACACAGTTGAGGTAACGGATTTGTTCTTTATGCTCAGTTGCAGTTTTAAACAGGCCTCCCTTGTACACCTACAGAAGCATATACAAGACGGCGTTATATATCATAGAAACGGTCATATGTATCAAAATCAGTGGGCTATTATATCAAAACCAGGGGAAAAAAATTAAAAATGTCGTCACATACCTGCTTTCGGTATATATTTTCTTCAACAGTTGCTCAGGTCATTAACCTATAAACGATGACATCCTTTGTTTGCCCCATTCTATTATGCTCGATCAACACTCTGGTTGTCAGTGCTGCATAGATACCAGATAATCATGTCATGTGGAATTATTATCAAGAGACTAAAAATATTAGCAGCTTTCCCAACACTAGTGTTCGACTACATCAAGTTTCATAAGCAATGTATATATGAAGCAGAGAAATAAAAACCCACAAATTTTGCATCATATACAATTGACACATCCTATTAGAGATCCGGAAACAAGCATATAAATTGAAACAGGAAGCAAGATTGTGCTGGTTCAATTTGGAAACTTGAACTTCAACAAGCTAGAGATGCATAATTCTGATAGACAAGGTAATAACATTATATGGAAGAATACTCAACGGTAGTAAGTACCTTGGATTCCATGCAGGGTCAACCACAATCACACGGTCTGCCTTTGTCAGAGTAAGGCCAAGACCACAAACTTGAGATGTCAAGAGAAATATGTTGGATATCAATCCAAGTCCCACATCGGAATATTAGACAAGAAATGTCTAAAATATAAGTAGTGTCCAACCTAACTAGCTAGTATAAGGTCTTTTGGGAATGAGCCCAAAGACAAATCCGTGAAGGCTAAGATACATGAGTCCAAAACGGACAATATCATACTAGTAAGAGGTTGGACACGAGCTTTAAAAAGCCCTAGAAAATATAGGAGCCACATGACCACTTTGAAATTCCTGAAATATATGAAGGTTTTAAAGAACTGTGATGCTTTTGTTGTACCATCAATTCGCAAGAAACTATAACCATTGGAGGTAAGATAATCCTGAAACTCCAAACACAACCCATGAAGAATCCTTAAAATTTCAAAGATAGTCGTTGGGGGTATTGTTAGCACCAAACCTGAATGAGATTAAGCATCTGTCGTGTCTGAGAAAAGATTAGAACACGGTGACCTTATGGGAAGAACAACAAGGGTAAGAAGAATGGGAAGAACTGGAATAAGATGAGTTGGAAATAGAGATACCTTTTCTGCTGGTCTGCTTCAAGAATAATGTTGTTCAAACTCTGAACTTAAATTGCTTGTTTTATTGACATTCTCGTTTGTTATGATCTTAATTCTAGTAAGGATTCTTCATTGCTTTTAGATCACATCGTTTCTTTCTTGATGAAAATAGAATTTCCACTAATTTTCTGTTCATTTTGATTGTTAAGTCGTTTAATAGATTAAAAAAATGAACAGAAAATGAAAACAGTTTTCAAAGATACTAATTAAATAACTTGAATAACGTAGGTTGAAAAGAATTTAAATGTTAATTGAATGGGAAAATTACTAAAATAGCAGAAATTTGTATGTTTATTACTAGATTGACACAAATCATTTTAAAATTACTAATTTGATAGCAGATTTTTCATTTATATGACAGATTTACTTATAACGAAACAACAGATTTATTTTTTGCGACAATTTTGTTACTATGCCAGACTTATTTGTCAGATTTATTGCTACTGATGCAACAGAGTTATTTATATCTGCCAAACTTAAATTACGGTGATAGACTTTCTTTACTTATTTGGTTAACCTCCGGCAGATTTCCGAAAACATGAAGTGCCAGATTATTTTTTAAGTGTTAATGACGACAGATTTATGGTAGATGTAATATAAATCTGTCACCACAATGAGTTTTTTACATAGTGACAGACTTTCTTTACATGGTGACAATTTTATTTTTTGAAACTAAACCCTAAACCCTAAACTCTAAACCCTAAACCCATAATCTAAACCCTAAACCAAAAAATCTAAACTCTAAACCTAAAAACTAAACCCTAAATCGAAAATCTAAACTCTAAACCTAAAAAACTAAACCCTAAACCCAAAAACACTAAACCCACAATATAAACCCTAAACACAAAATCTTAACCCTAAACCCAAATCTAAATCCTAAACCCAAAAAACTAAACCCTAAACCTAAAAATATAAATCTTAAATCTAATATCTAAACCCTAACCCAAAAACCTATATTCAAAAACTTAAACCCTAAATTAGAGTTAGTCTAGTAAATAATATTTATTAGAAACTAATCTAGTTATTTACAGATAAATTAGTGGTAGTCTGAGTCTTAACTGAAGTACACAACTGTTTTTGTGATCTAGATTGGGCAGTCGTTTTTTAGAACGTATCTAACAATTTGAGTTACAAACAAATACTCATTACCCCATTTGTGTTATTGATCCTTCCTCCGGGAATCTACAGTCGTTTATCTCCGTTATACTCTCCGCTGTTCGTAAGCATTGTATACACTTGCTCGCCGTTTTATCCGTTTCTCTTCCTCCCAATACTCTCTCTCCTTTCCTCTCTAAGATCCTCGCTCGCATCACGCGGCGCCTCCGTGATCCAGACTCTTCAATCCGCTGGACCTGCGTCGCGGGTGTATCGGCGATCTCTTGTCGAACGACGAAGCCTCCTTTCGCATCGGCATTCATGAAGCCATTGGCGGACACGCTTTTCACCGAGCAGGAGGTAAACGATGAATCTCGGAGTTTCATCATCCACAGGCGTTTAAAAGAAATTTTCTTTCTTCTTTCTACATTTTCGTTTTCCATCTTTTGTGTTGAAGATGTGAATATGTATGGAAAGCTTCGTTTTTGTTGAAGGCTTGAAAAACAAGGTCTTTTGTAATCTTTGTGATGAGAATTATTGCCGGTTTGCAAAAATATGTGTTGTAGGTTGTCAGACAATGTCCAGTACTGTCCTATGTTTTAATTCATTGCTTAAGTTCGCTTTTATTTGCTTTTTTGTTTATTTCATTAGAATTGGTGAACACTTAAATTCCTTCTCAAATTTTGTACTAATTTGTTTTATATGTAACGATTAGTTGAAACATAATCTGATACAGTTTAGGAAGAATCTGAGTATAAGATTCTCGTTCTAACAATCAAGAAATAAGCTGTAGACTGGATAACATTGCCATATTCACTAGATAAATGTGGATGGGAAATGTTTAGTGACTTTAAAATCATCCTCTTAATCTTAAATGTGGATGGGAAATGTTTAGTGACTTTAAAATCATCCTCTTAACACTATAAAAACATTCTCTTGAAACTGTCACTACATTGTCTGTAATGTTTCCTCAATTACTATGAAAAGAAAGTTGCTCTTGAAATGTAACTTGTTTCCAACTTTTCTGATCAATTAGCAATATGAGTATGGAATTACAACTAATTATGTATTGCTTTTCTTTTTCATGCTTGCAGGAGGTTGCTATGAAATTTATGTCAAAGTTGTGATAAATAAAGAAGCCAAGGCTGCAGGAAAAAGCTCATGATCAGTCTTGTCTTTGTATACTTTTTTCTTTTCTTTTTATACATTCTCTTATTATTTTTTCCTACAATCTCTCAGTAAGTTTGTTTACTCACTGCTCATGGCATCTTATAAAGCAGACAAAAAGAAAAAGACATCGTCGAGGGAAACAAAACACAGGCTTTTTCTGTTTTTTGCCGTTTTGTTGGATTTCTGCTATTATATTCCTACAATCCTACCATATTTCATTCTGCTTCGCCATCATTTATTTTGAACTTGTTTTTGTATAAATTCTTGATTTGACACCCTTAACTTCCAACTTAATATGACTCAACAAGACAAGAACATTTCCACAACGCACGTTCTTCGCAAATCACGCAAGATTAAATTAATGATTACACTAATAAGAACAAGTACAAAGAGCTTTCATTCTCCGAGTTGATAATATTAGTTTACCAAATATGTATAGAAAATGTTAGAATGTTAGCTGAACCACCTTGGGGGTACGTATAACAAAGAAGCCCATCAAATTAAGTTACTTTTGCTTGATTTGCACATATTGATGTTTGAAAGCTACTACATGTCATATATTCTTTTATCTACATTTGTACTCATAGTTCGACATCTTGTCGAATATTTATATCAATTTAAGATGTCGATAGGTATGCAATTTCGTCGAGTATATAACAATAAACAAGTGATCTAACCAAAATATTTCTAAACGTTTTTTTATTATTTCTAAACGTTTAAGTTTAAACCTTCAGTAAAAGTTACTTGATCAGACGAAAATAACGCATCTGCTTTTAGCCTTTTAAGTACGCATTTGACCATCCCTTAAAATCTATCACAATTTTCAATAACTATTAAGACATCATTTGAATATTTTCCACTAAAATCTGCCACAATTTACATTGTAAAGAATTATAAGTTTGATTCGGTTGGTCCGTAGTGTAACTAATGTTTCACAAACACTAAACTAACTACTACATTCTTTGTCAACATACTAACGCATCTGCTTTTAGCCGATATACAAAATTACAAAATGTCTTACTCTTATAATAGTATAACCTACATGATCATACAATGGTTTAAGATATATTTATTCTTTTTGTTGTCGTAAAAAACAATTTAGGAATAGTATTTAGAAGAAGAAATAAATAAGCGATCTTAAAAAGGGAGTATATAGGAAAACAAGGCGAATCATTCTTATACCACATCATCGTGTTCCCTGGCGTGATTATTTTAGAGACACCTGACGAAACGGCACCGTCTCAGGTCGTCATCACTCATCATCTCCATTCGCACGCACCTCCCAAAAAACAAAAAAAAACACGGTATAAAGATCACACAGAGACGCACACAAACAAACGGTAAAAAACCACTGCTCGCCGACTCTTAAAGCTTCTACCACCGACCTCCGTCAAACTAACTTATATCTTGATTTACACTAATGGCCTAATGCCACTGCCGCCTCTTATTCCTCCAGATCCGCCTCCTTCTCCGCCGCACCACTGATCCCCAACCGTCGCCGGAGAATCCTCAAACGTTAGAAAAATGGCGAACAATTCGAAGCAAAAGATGTCGGTGTTGCTGACCAAGCTCGGAGATCGAGATACTTTCACAATGGCGGCTCGCGAGCTCGATTTGATGGCTAGACAGATTGATCCTTCCTCCGGGAATCTACAGTCGTTTATCTCCGTTATCCTCTCCGCCGACACCGGAGATAAACCGGCGGTTCGTAAGCATTGCATACACTTGCTCGCCGTTTTATCCGTATCTCTTCCTCCCAATACTCTGTCTCCTTTCCTCTCCAAGATCCTCGCTCGCATCACGCGGCGTCTCCGTGATCCAGACTCTTCTATCCGCTCGACCTGCGTCGCGGCTGTTTCGGCGATCTCTTCTCGAACGACGAAGCCTCCTTTCGCATCCGCATTCATGAAGCCGTTGGCGGACACGCTTTTCACCGAACAGGAGGTAAACGCGCAGATCGGAGCCGCGCTGTGCCTCGCGGCGGCGATTGACGCAGCTTCCGATCCGGATCCGGCTCGGTTAGGGCAGGTTCTTCTGCCGAGACTGGAGAAGCTGGTCAAGTGTAAAGCGTTCAAGGCGAAATCCGCGGGAGTCGTTGTGATCGGAAGTGTGATTGGTGCAGGTGGTGTGAGCTCCGGAGCCGGTGGATTGAAAGGGCTGGTGGATTGCTTGCTTAGCTTCTTGGCTAGTGAAGATTGGGCTGCCAGGAAAGCAGCTGCTGAAGCCTTGGGGAGGTTAGCTGCCATGGAGAGAAATGACCTAGCCGAATTCAAAGCTAAATGCTTGAAGATTTTCCAAAGCAGGAAATACGACAAGGTATTGTTGGTTTTCGTCATCTTGAAATTTTATAGAAGGTTTGCTCATATATGTCAATTGATTTGTTTAGGTGAAAGCTGTGAGAGAGGTGATGAATCAGATGTTGGAGGCGTGGACACAAGTCCCAGATTTATCAGAGGAGGTTTCTCCACCCAGATCTAATGCTTCTTCTAAAGGTCTTTAGCCAAACCAGGAAACCTTTTTCTTGTTTAGTTACATACACTATCTTTGGCTAGATCCCTGTGTCTATTATAAAAAAAGAAAATCTTGCTAAGATGATGGATGCTGTTTTCTTGATTTGATTAGGTATGGGAGGAGATGATGCAAGTGATGGAAGATACCCTTCAGGGTCTAAAGTTGGATCAACAACACCTGCTAAATCAAGAACTCATCTGGTTAACAGATCGACTCCACCGGGTAGCTCAGTTGCCACCGCGGCTAAGAAACGGACTACCATAAAAGGTAGTGATCAGAAGAAGACAAGTTCGGCACCATCACATGCGAAATCAAACGTAAGGAGAAGATTGGACTGGAAATCTGGAGGAGGAGCTAGTTTTCCCACTGGTGAGCCTCTTGAAGAGGAACAACATCACTCCCATAACGAAAACACAAAGGAAGCGATGCAGCAGAGGATAGCAAGTGTTGAGACTTCTCTTCCTGGCAATATCCCACCATCCGGTGAAACTATGGGAACAGGACATCATGTCTTGTCTGAAAACCATAACAGTATTAACTGTAAAGGGCTTGAAGATATCTCTCTGCTCCGTAGTCAGCTTGTTCAGATTGAGCAACAGCAATCCAATCTAATGGATCTCCTTCAGGTTTGTTTCTAAAAAACTAGCAGGATGATATTAGTTTCTGAAACTCATTTCTGCTGTTTTTTTTCATCAGAGATATGTCGGAAGCTCACAACATGGAATGCGTGGTCTGGAAACACGAGTCCACGGCTTAGAACTTGCGCTGGATGAGATATCTTATGACTTGGCGGTTTCAAATGGGAGAATGCGTAACGGTTCAGGCAGAAACAGCTGTTGTCTCCTTCCTCGTGGAGGTTTCATTAGATCCAAATTCTGGAAGAAGCCTGATTCAAAGTCTTTAGCATCGAGACTGTCCACTTATAGGAACAGAAACGCAGAAACCATCGCCGTACAAGACTCGAGGCAGCGGTTTAATGGAGATGCTGGATTTATAGTCAACCCATTAGCTGAAATTCGACCAGATAATGGATCTGCAGGTAAATAAGCTGTGTTATGTCAATGTTATTTGTTGTAGGAACTATGAAGCAGTTCTTGTGTTTGCTCAATAACTTCATTAAGAGTATTAACTTCCTTTGATTTTCTTTTTGCAGGAATGCATCACAATTGAGGTACAAAGAGGAAAAAAAAACTTCCAAGATTCTGAGAATTGAAAACCACAGTGTGAATGTGGTGATTCAGACTGATTACTAAGTAAATGTATATTACTATCCTAAGTTCTCAATCATTTTAGTCTTTCTTTCTCCTTGCAAATATTGTTCTACTAAAATCCTTTAAAAAATTTAGATCGAGATCATAGATGTCTTGAATTAGTGTTCTTTGCTGAAAATTTCTGATATGTTGCTTTATCTTGTCATTGTTTGCGTTATGGTGTGTGATCCATGCATGAATTTCAGTTTTCGTGTGATAAAATGTTATATAAATAAACACAAACGATGAATTGGTAAAATCTGCAACAATTGAAATATTTTGTTGAGTTCAAATATAAAAAATATTAAAACATAGTTTATAAAAAAAATGATTAAATAGCTGCCTAACTTTTATAAATTCAGGCTTGAAGAATTGAAGTAGTTGGCAAATGGCAACTGTTTTCCTTTCTCTACAATAGAAAAGGGGTTTACATCTTTTCGTCGAATTAAATATTGCTTAAACTGTTGCTGTTTCTACTAATTACTAGTGTCATAATGTGACTTCATGGGCAAATGAATAGTTTATTAGCTATAAAAAGATAACTCTACATATCACTGATTATTCTATTGTCCTCCACACTTGAGTATGGGCAACACAACCTTACATAATTGAATCAGTTCGTGTTTTCGCCATTATGAAACTATTTGAATCCCTTGAGAGGTTTAAAGCTTCTTTTTTAAAAATGTTCTACTGCCATTTAAGCTTGGCTAATTGTTCCTAGAAACCAAATAGAAAGTATACTGTATATTAATTGTGAATAGAAACAACATACGTAAAATTCATGGAAGCTGAGATGTGATTCCTTAGCTACTGCCAGGAATTGAAGCACGTGAACTCTTATGTAGAAAGAAGCATTTGAGAGTGAAATAAAAAAAGGGGCTAAAGATAATGCTTTCAATCAGTGGTGTTATCATGTGACTTTAGAGTAAAGACAAAGAGTGAAGCTGATGATCACCAAGATGTTAATGGAGTTGAAAACAAGACAGTACAGTAGTAACAGTGAAAAGTGTAAACACAGAAATGCATGATTACGGATTTATGTTAATTAGACAAAGTAAAGTAAGAAAAAAGGAATCAAGCGAAACGTAATAGCAAAATATATCATCACGTCACATTGATCAAGACTGAGGTATTAAAGTTCTGTTGTTGCCAATTATATCATTTTGTAACAAAGTTGGAACATTTATGATCTGATTTTATCATAAAATTGATCTGATGATACTCTGCAAGTTAAACAAGAAAAAAATCGATGCTTTTGCATATGATCTCACTCAAAATCATACCAATCATTCTGTTTTCTCACCCGGTTTAATTAAAAATAGAAAGAAATTTGGTTCTTCGCCCTGGAAATAAACCGGCCAGACAACGGAACAACGGCTTATACCAGAAAGAGAATAAAATAAAAGGAAAAATCTTTATGAACAGCTAAAACAGTAAAAATGCAACAAATAAAAAACATGAAATCTCTCTCTCACCTTCTGAAAAACCATCAGAACGGGTCTATGCAAAAATTGACCTTCTTCTCTGGCTCTTCTCACTCTTTTTTTCTTTTTTTCTTTTTTTCTTTTTTTCTTTCTCTGTTTGTTTTCATCATCTCTATGATACGGGAGCAACCAGATTCAACTCAAGAGGCTTCAAAGCTGCCTGAACAAGTTCTTGAACAGTACGGTTACGGCGACAAACATCCGAAAGTTCCTCAACGTGTCCTATCAGAGAATTCACATCAGCTCCATAAGCAACATCGGATAATGCTTGTAAGAACTTGGTAGACTCGGTCTCCGTCACAGCTGTTCGAGGAATCAGGCTAACACTCTCCTTAGCCCAACCCACTGCTTGTAGCCCGTATGTTCTGGTCAGAGCTAGCAGCGCATATGTTACCTAACAAAAACCCACACGCAAAAACAAAAGAAACGGTTTTCAAAGGCCAAAAAGCATCACTCGCAATGCAGCAAAAGAAAGATTCCTAAATTTACCGTATCAAGCCGAGAACTGGGAAGTGCTCCTGCTAATGATGAAATCAAGATTCTGGTGATTGTAGCTCCCCGGGGAATAATGACACTGTCCCTGATTCTTACAAACTGTTCTTCATTCACAGTTTTCTCGAGGTCAAAAATGTCGGATAAAAATGTCAATATCGAGTGGCAGGCCTCTCTGAAAAAAGTGTTCAAAACATTTAGTAAACATCAATGTCAGAACCCTCGAGGAAAGATAACTAATGATGAACAGCATAGAGAGAGAGAGAGAGAGAGAGAGACTAAAACCTGTGCTGCACTGTGATTCCAATCATTGCGCAATCTACGAGAGGTGAAAATATAGGAGAAGGGATGAATATATGTGGACAGTAACGAAGACATCTTGACGCCAACAAAAAGCAATCATCAGCTATGTCTGGTCTAGCAGTGACTTCCTGTAGGAATAAAAACAGAATTAGACATCACAGAGTATATAAGAACTGGACGAGAATATAAACTATTGAGTGAAATCGTCAACCTTGATACTTGTCAGAAGACATGTTGTATGTGCAAAGAGTGTTTCAATCAGATTCTTCAAGTAGTCAGCACAAGATGGGTCTGAACCAAAAATCTGAAAATCCCACGAAAATTAGATTCTCTAAAGCTTTTCTACAAGCATTTCATTGATTGAAAAGAACACAAATTACCTTTATAACTTCACTGGAGAGGTAAAGAAAGCATGGCTGATGATGCTGCTGATAATGGAATTGAATTTTTGCCAGCATTTCTCCAATTGTGTTAATTATGTATCTTCCAGAAGTACGTACCTACAAACATAATTCCAACCATTGCTTTCTCTTAGTACAGTATCCTACGACAGATAGTTTTAGATATTTTCTTATTTCTATCAAACAGAGGACCAAAAACGAGACGGGTAGAATATAGCTTTGAAAACGATGGTGTGAAACTCACAGCATATTTGCATGCTCTGCATAGAGATTCCATTGTCCTCATGTCCCAAGGACGGCTGCGGGTAAAACATTTTAAAGTAAGAGGCTACATAAAAAGCAGTTTGAAGGATCGTATGGTGAATAATCATGTGTCTAGAAACACGTACGCATCAAAAATAACTCTGAATATAGCCCAATGCTTATCAATCTGAGCAGCCACAGCTTCAGGGTGGTTTACATACCTAAGGTGGTAGCATCTGTTAGTAAGACTAAAGAAAACGTAGGGAGATATGTTGCATTATCGAGATATTATGCGAACCTGAAGAGGAAGGCAAAGCGGTCAATATGAATAGTTAATTCACGGGCATGCTTTTTGTCTAAATCTTCTTTTGCCGCTTCCTGATTAACAGATTTACACACCATTATAAGTCTGACAATATATCATAAAACCATGGAAAAGGTAAGATAGCGAACCTCTAGAGGAGAGGCGGCTGAAAAGCATAACTTTTCAAAAGCGCCATTGGCCTGGTCCAAAGGAAGTTCTGTAACAACCATCCTGCATTATAAAATCTTAAGAAATGTTAATAACACAGAGATGAGGAGATATAATTCATCTTTCAGTTGACTACGTACCCTAAAGCTTCAACGAGGTTTAGTGAATCTTCAGCAGATACTTTGTAACCACCGCCACCATTTATTGCCATACAATAGATTGTAAGCAAATCTTCAAAATACCCGCAAAGATTTTTCCGGCAATCTGCAGTTAAAAGTTATATCAAGAGGCGTCAGATATTTACAAAAAGAAAGTTTTACTTATATTTTCAAACCAATAAGAGAAAATTTCAAATATAATATCATATATGCATATCAGTTTCAAACACAAACACCTTCCTGTATTTCATAAAACAGAATTCAGTCCAAGGTAAGCATACAACAAAATTCCAAATACTTGCCAGTATTGCAATGTACCCTATATGCTAGCAATTCAGTAGAGTCGAAGTCAGATCCGTTAGCGTAGGTTCCAGTCAGACCTTTCGACTAGCTGCCATCTTTGAAGCAAGTCAGATTGCAATTGAATTTTTACAGAGGTCAGAACTTCATACTTCCTAAGAGAAAACTAACAACCGGAGTTTAGTTTGCAAGTGAGAAAGCGGTAAGTTTAAAATTTCCTGATTTGTGTAGTCCAAATAAGAAACTACTTAGGGTTATTGTACCAGGAGAAATCAAGAAGAGAAAACGTAAAAAAGCAGCCTGGGAGAGCGATATTTATAAAAGGAGAGCTGGTTAATCCTATATCAATGCTAAAACTAGAATATCTTTTGTCATGGTCATGGTCAGGAAACAATGAAGTTAGAAAGCCAGTTTTGTAGTATATGTATACTCATCATAAGGTAAATGTTTTGCTTAGAAGAGAGAAGAGAAGAAAGACTTGTCAAGTTTGCAAGAGCAAAACAATACCGTCACAGATATGCCGAAAAGCCAAAGCTGCTGCTGCTGCACAATCTTCAGATGTGCCCATCCCATTCATAAGAATTCTAATAATTGATGGCAATATCGAAACACTAGATGGCGCAGCATTAAGCCATTTTGAATATGCCCCAACAAGTAAGCATGCTGAAATCAGATGAGAAAATAGATGTATCTTCATTAAAGAAAAGGCTTTAGACACATTTGCTATTTAATGAAGAAATAATTAAAGCATAACTTGGAAAGTTTCTTCAGAGCATAAACTAGTGGTTTCCACCAAACAGCTTTTCACCTTAGACATATAATATCTGAGAAAGAAAGCCTAATCACCTGTCTGAAGCAGTTGTGCTTGCTGGGGAAGATTTTGAAGCAACGCCATCACCTGAAAGTGGAATGTATGAAAGAATGAAATTTCCACATATTATACAACCAATAGAGTTAGAGCGGAACTATCCATAATTCAGACCTGGGGCATCACTTCAGCTTCAACAACTGAAACATAATTTGATATTGCCCAAATACAGAACAAAATAGCTTCTGCTGGACGCCAGTCTTGAAAATCATTTCCTGTCTGAGCATTGGCCTGAGTATTTCACAAACGTCAAAGATATTGGAACTCCAAATAATGTACATAATGTAAGTATTTGGTGGTAATAATCTGAATCGTGTTATTGTAATTCTACTTTTATTCCTATCTAGTATCAATTCAATATCTACCAACGCACGTTCTCTATTTGATGATAGAACAAAATAGCGTGCTTGTTCATCTAGAGCACAAACCTCAAGAAGCTTCATATAGAGAATCTTAAGAGTTGTATCACCTCCCAGGATTAATGCAGCGTCAATTAATACATCTGCAACAGCTGGCAATATAAAATATTCTATCAGAATAAAGTAACGGTTCAACAAATAAAAGAAGAAAATGAGGTAATTTGGCTAAAACACCCACGTAACCTCAGAAAAACAATACTCTATCTGCTTCAGGAAACAAGTGGAAAGAATGGAAACAAGAGAGACAAAAACTAAAAGCAATCAAATAAATCCAGGGTAGGGCTGATCAATTAAGAAATGCCTGAGGGATACAATTCTTCCTCAGATCACCTCTTATATCTAGAAATTTTGATCTATGTAATATCGAGGGCAAGCCATAATGCGGCTATGATTACCATATCTAGTCTGCTTGAATTCCTTAAGGTCCTCAGACGAGAGGCCTTGATAATCTTCAGGATACTGAACTCGGAAGCCAACCTGTGAAGGGAAACCAGTGTATATGTTTAAACCCACCAGAGGTGACATAAACTGAAGAGCATACAATAACCCATCTAAGTATCTGTTTTCCACCAAAAGATGTTCAATCAAATGAAATTCTAGCAATCCAGTATTTTCAAAGAGCATTAATAAACACGTAAGACACCCATGCATCAGAAAGCAATTCGTCTCTACGGGTTAGAGCAAACCACAAAGGCTTCAAATATTCTTGAAAGAGTAAAAATTTAGAGTCGCCAACAAAAATGAACTTGATGAGTATCTGATGACACACTCACCAAAGATACAAGGCTCTCATAGGCTGATCGGAAGATATGCTGTCTTCGGTTTCTCTCAGCTTCAATGGATGCTTCACTACCCAAGGAAATATAAGAATCCCTGATAAATTGAAATCACACTCTCAGAATATGACAATACGATCACCTAGCAAACTTGAAATCACACTCTCAGAATATGACAATACGATCACCTAGCAAACAGAGACAAGCCTGATGTTACCTCTTTGTCAACGTAAGTTGAAGACTGTGCCAAAAGTTGAAGGTCATAGAGGCTATATCAAATTCTGGGTGTGAAGTAACTTCCAGCAGGGCATGCACAATAACCATTGACTCATCTGAACCTGAGGTCAGAAAGAGTACCATAAAAAAAATTAGATTACCAACTAAGGGATTTGGAGCACCAAAAGGAATTATGAGACATGAAAAGGAACACTTAAAACAACAGGGGAGAGTAGTAGAAAATAGGGCCGTATTACCAGTAGCAATCAGTTCAACATATGAATCGCCTACGTCAGCGAATAATCTACCAATAGATTTGACATCTTCTTCATCCTGAAAGTGAAATAATTCTCAGAAGCAAAAAGAAAAAATGCAACCACATGCCAAAAATTGCACTACAAATATCTTTAGCAGCCTTTGTCAACTTCACTAACTACAAATATCCCAAGTTCTATAAACAAAAAATTCCCTTCTAGGGTTTAAGTTAAAACAGGCGTAGGCCATCAGCTTTCTATTATTTGATGCATTGGATAACATTTGCCTTAAATTGATTCCATGAGCAACAAAAGCATAGTTGTTCAAGCCGCAGACAAGTGGAACAGGAACTATGTGAAAAAACGAATCTTAATATCAAGCAGATCAGCCATCGACTTGCCTAAAATTATACAAAAGGTAAACAGGATCAGAGCAGTACCTTTGAAGAATCTCTTAGATGGGCCTTAAGACCTAAAATCTGAGGCACAATAACTTGAATTAAGGGTGTTTGCGCAGAAATACCACCAGAGCTTGGTGATGCCGTGTGATGTATCAATTCAGAGATAACTGCGAAGTTGAAAATGAAGTTTATCTATAATTAGTCTAATAATGAATCTTAGATACGAGAAGGAACCACTGACTTGTAAACTGAATGCTAAGTGAAGGCATTTTTTTGTCCCATATTAAGGAAGGTGGAAAATAGCTTAAAGCAGTGCGGTATATACTCCAACACTCTTCAAAACACTAATTCCACAATTCAACAAGAAAAGCTTAACACATATTTTTAGAAGCTCTATTCGCAAATCTCGAACTTAGCATATTCCAAGCATGAGACAAGGTACGCTAGAAATTCATAATATAACTCATCCACAGATAGTCTACCCAAAAAAATTATACGAAGTATCCCAAAGACTTTAAAGGCCTACGTATATATTAGCTTTTCCAACGAACATACCATTCACAGATGCGTCTGAGAGTGGATCGCAGCTCAAACTTGAGAGAGCTGCATGCACCAATGGATGACAGGCAAGCACTGCTCCCGGAATCCTGAAAAAGAACACCCCAAAGTTTACCAGCATACAGTTCAGTCAGTATCATCATTGCTATGTTGAATATCGGTGAAAATTAGTAAGGCTAGCTAGTAAAACCAACAGCTATGAATCAAATAAGTTAGCTCTGTGTCTGAGAGATTCAATGTGACCCAAATAGTAAAAACATGTTATATAAGATGCCATCAGTCTTATATTATAATGAATGTTTGATTTTTGACCTGATGAACTCACAAAGAATATGTATGCATCAGTCTAGAAGAGCTATCGTTCTAAATACAAGTATACAGCTGGAGTTTGCAAACGCAAAAAGAGAGAACATACCCATGCCTCAGATGGAGCCAAGAAGCAAATGCCTGAAGAACCTGAAATTCCAAAATTACAAAAGAAATAATCGACAATAAGTGACCCCTTGCAACACCAAAAAACTAGCTGATCCAACACACGCACCAAAAGAAAAAAACTAACTCTACTCTGAATTCGGAAATACAAGACATTTTGCGGAAACTAATAATATGCCGAGAAAACAAAAATTTGGCAGAAAAGTGAAAACCTAAGTTGCAATCAAGCTTTTACATGAAATTTGCCACGTTTTCACAAGGCAACAAAACACTCTGACTGGGAAAGTAAAGAAGGAAAACACAAAGTGCNAAAAAGGAAAAAAAAAAAAAAAAAAAAAAAAAAAAAAAAAAAAGTTTTTCTAAACTTTAAAGAGATTGGTGTATGGAAAGTAACAAACTGTATGTATCAAAATGTCACGACTCTATATAAAAGATAAGCTCTGACCTGTTCCTTAAGTTCGATTATATTCAAACATGCTGTTAATATACTGAGTGCAGCTTCCATTTGAGAAGTAAGCTCTTTCTCAAATTGACGCCGTCGATCCGGACGAGCAGCTATTTTGTAGTTAAATGTTTCCTGGTCATATCAAGAAGGACAATATAATCAAGACTTCATGTAACCAGCTAGGTTAAAGTTAAACATACAATTACACGTTAGCAAAATATAAAATTCCCTACAGAAATAGGAGTATAGGACCATGAAAAAGCTTTCGGGAGATGAAAAGCTCTAGTCCAACCTTTACCTAAGGGATTGAAATAGCACTTATAGAGTAACAAACAGTGCATACTTAGACATGGACGCTAACAGTAAAAGGTATAGAATATCCTCGAAAGACATCATCAACCTTAAGCTTAGTCTACGCAATTAGAGGTCAACAATACAAGCATAGCTAATATGTAAGCAGATGCAAAACCAAAAACGAGGCCTTTCATCACCTATATAGCCGGCTACATGAATTCACTTTCGTCACAGAAAGAGATGAATAGTTAAACAAAGTAATGAAAAACACTCTACCTCGGGTAAAACTGCCAAGAGTTCCAAGAAACCAGGCACATATTCAGGATGCATATTCATTTCATCCCTAAGCCAGCTAACTATACCACCATCTCCCCAATCTGCTGCAGGAACGTGCACCGCCAAGGCAGCAACAGCAATGCTAATCTACATTATAAAATACTTGAATAAGATATTTCAGCTCAAAGTACAAGAGCTTTAACGCACAGCAACAATTTCCCCACATAAGCATAATGGAGAAAAGTTTCTGAAGCTTACCTGGGTCCTAACTTTCGGGGGGCCCTTGTGAAACTTTTTTAACAATGTCTGCACTTAGAAAAAAGTGACAGTCAGATTTTGCTGGAACACTGAGAAAGTATTTCTGCAATACCAAGAGTACATGTTGCCCACAATTGCAGGCTGGAAAAACAAAATCGAGGTGAAACCTAGATGCCAGAAGACTTATTGGCAAAACACTATCTCCACTGAGTTTTCTAAATACATAATTGTTCAAAGTAACAAGCATACGTAGATATTCAGCAACCCTAAAAGTCATGAAAATTTACTGAATGGAGCAAAGTAGACTTACAGTTAATGATTCCCTTAGCTTCTGAAAAGCCCCAGGTGGTAGTTCTTCAAAATCTCGTTGAACCTTCAAGTACGCCAGACCAGATGTCAACAGAATGCAGTCTCCAGGATTGCATTATCAATGTTGGGCAGTTAGAGAGAATTAAAAGTGTGTTACCTTGCTTCTAAGGGTCTGAGAACAAAATATCAAAGTTTCCATATTGCTGGAAGAATCATGAAGTAAATTATCCGCAACCTAAAATATACACAGTAGTACAGAGTGAGTAACTTTGCAGAAATGTGCTACCAAAACTTTATCTTCTCGGAATCAACAATCATGGGTCTAAAAGGCTATTAGATAAGTGATAAAAACACGCAAATCGTTTCTGTTACAAGGTAGATCTGTTCATACGGCCTACACGTATTTCTCAACGCCAGCTATAGAAAGATACAAAATTGAACAGAAGTCTATTCATCATATTCAAAGCCATCACTCATACTGAAATTCGAGTTTCCTGCTACACATTAGGACGGCAAAACGAGCGAATCGAGGATACAAAATTGATAAAGGATGAAACTTTGTGCACCTATATAGTCTACAGTAACTGAGAATCAAATATCAAAAACTCTAGCAAAACTGGTATAAACAAGGAAGAACAATCGAGCCCGAGCCCGAATATATCCAGGTTGAATGAGATTATACCCGACTAACGACTAAGTAAATCAACATTAAAATTACAAGGCAAAACTCACCTGCCAAGCATCGAGAGTTCCCTGGAAGTTCTGGAGCCACTGATCAGCTTGCGCACGCACTGTACCATCCGGGTGATGATACAGTAAGTTTAGGGCTTCTTTGACCGCGTTTTGATGCTCCATAGCTAAATCCTCGCGTAATTTTTTGCTCGTATGGCTGCCAAATCACGAGAGGAACAACCAGAGAGAAAGACCCAGATTGAGCAAGAAGAAAAATTTCCAAGCTGAAATTCGGGATTTCGTCAAATCGATTTAGCCCAAGAGAAAGAAAAAAAAAAAAACACACTTTTTCCCTCTTTGTCAAAAGGGTTTTTTTTTTTTTTTTGGCGCCCCTCAACTTGAGTGAGAGAGAAAGAGATCGAAATTTCGGATTTTGATCTGAAAGGAGATGAAGAAGAGAAAGAGAAAGAGTCTCTGCCGTTAGATCTTATTACTTTGACTTTAAGTCAAATCCTTCTTTTTCCAGATTGGAAAACACAATCTTACATTTATTTTGAAGATATTACAGGTATGTAGTTTAGCTTGCAGTTAACAAGAATAAAATAAACGTATCATTGATTAATCATAAGTTGATAACACAAATGATTGTTCAAGGACACAATTTTAGAGCACCATGTGAGATCTCTGTGTCACTGAATCAATGTTTTTATAAAGTGTTAAATCTCTCTGGTCACCTTCAAATCTGTTTACCGATACAACAACAATTTGGTGACTTTTAACAGCAAAATGATACAAACACACATACAAGTAAAAAAAAAAAGTGGGTTGCATTCATTTTTTTACTGCCTACAAAAACACAACCATCAAAGAAGAGAATTTCTTTTATGTGCTCCGGTTAAAGTTCCCATCAACCTGCATATGGAGCCACTCCGGATGAGATCCCCTTGATTCGTTAGCGTCTTGTTGTTGCTCGTATATATTCCGATGAACGTCAATCGGTAAAGTCCCAAGCTATAAACACAATTACCACGAGCCTTAGATTCACTAGTCTGGTTAAGAAAGATCAGATTTTTGGAAGACTTCACTGATGAATAATGATCATATGTAACTTACATCTCCGGAAGGATATACTCCAGTACTCGCACTTGAATTAACAACTTCTAGCTTCATTGACAGAAACTGTGTAAAAGACCAAATTCCATTTTAGGCAACGTCAAAATTGCAACGTGTAACAGAGAAGAAGTAACGAGTTTTTTTACCTCAACTTGCCGCTGCAATGACTGAATGTAATTGATAATCTCATCGAGCACAAGGGCTTTTCCGATTATCTGAATCAACGGAAAGATATTGTTGAATGTCTAAGGCTAGAAGAATAACATCATTCAGCAGATAAAAGAAGAAGAAAAAGAGACTTGTCATGTACCTTGTTACATCCTGGAATTATATCTTGAAGAGCTGTCATCTTCTCACTTATTTTTTCTCTTCTAGCCTGTCAAAAGACCAATTGATGACTGTAAAACAAACAGTTTGATTTGGTTTAGTAAACAATGTGATTTAGCAGAAGAATTTACTCGCTCTGCTAGACTATGCCGATCAGTAGCTTGTCCTCTTCTTGCTCTCACATGGATATAATCCTTTGGCGGCTCCGTTTTGTTCTTCTGTTCATTTGCTTTGCTTCCACCACCCGAACTTGTTTCGCCTTCAGGCCTCATCGAACCTTCCCCATTCCCACTTTCAGATCCACACATCTTTCTTTTCTTATCACCCGATTCTTTCTGTCGACAAGTCAACAATCCTAAATCAAACTCTCGATCTAAGATAACTATAAAGTGGTGATATTTAGAAACTGTGAGCAGTGACCGTGTTCAATTCAACATCTCAAGCTCAATCCAATTCAGTGAAAAAGTCAATGGATAATCTATAAACTAATCACTCATCTCTAAATCAAAAGACTTTGCTTTTGACTCATTTGGTTTCTGGATCATCTTCAAGCTGAAGATCTAGATTCAAATACCCAAAAGACCCAACAAATCAGATCACAGTGAAATCTCACCAATTCATTACCGCTGCTGCTGGAAGAAACCATCTTTGAAGATTCGTCTTCCGAGTTCAAATCTCTCGTCTTTCTTCCTCCCCAGCCAGCAGTTAAGTCGGTGACAGTAGATTCCTCGGCCGTTGAGACGTCTTTATTGCCGGGATGCTCGACTAGCTCAGACCGAGTGAAGACTCGACCGGAATTAACAGCTAAACGGAGACCGGAGCCAACGGCGTCGTTTACAGGGAAAGGCCAAATCTCGGAGAGGGTGTAGGCGGAAGGATTGGCTGCAGAGAAGGAGGAATCGTTCACTAGTGGAGGATCCATTTTCCAAAGGATCCAGCTTTCGCAATTCGTAAAAAGGGTTGACCCAGATTTAGGACCCGGATCCGAGAAGTGAGGAACTTGATACAAGGGATAAAAAGATTTTAGCTTTGCGAGGTGTTTATAGGGATTGTGTGTGTGTGTGTGTGTGTGTGTGAGAGTGAGGGACAGAGAGATAATGAGGAAGTGAGTTTGTTTACTTTATATGATACTAATATTTGGTCCCATTCCCATCATATAAGTTTTGCTTTGTTTGTTTATAGTTTTATACATATGATTTAAAAAAAACTAAGGGTGATTTTCATAGTATCTGTAGTCAGTCTGTCTGTGTCCTGGTTGGATCATAATGCTCTTGGTTTGGCTCAGAGACCCCCTCCCTTTTCCGTTCGCGGTGCCGTGGTTTGGTTCAACATCTATGCACTGCACTGAAAAAGCCGGTTGCTGTAGTTTTTGGGCCGTTTAATATGGGCCTTTATCATAAAAGCCCATTAATTTTATGATTCTGAGAAATAAATTCTTACAACGATTACATTGTTGCTTGCTTCTTTGATGAGCGCATGCCATCTACTTAGTACTAACAACTTAAACACAGAAGAACATGCATAGCTTCTAATCATTAGAAACTAATGCTAATGAGATTATAAACGATCTCGTTTTAGTCAGCTAAAAAAGCAGGCAAATTTACAACAACAAAAAGACGTCAAGTTACTTGGTTGGATTTTTATTTATGACGATGCTTCTTATATTATAAATTTATAGTCTCCAAAACCTGGCTATAAATTCAAAATAAAGTATAACATAGAGAAAATTTTAGATGCAATTAGTTCTTTTTTCGTCTATGTCACTCATAACCTAGGCACGATTATAACTATGAGTCGGCCATCCTCATAAGTCATAACTATAGTTTTGGCAATAGTTTCCCAATATCATTTATGAGTCGGCCATTCTCACAAGTCAAAACTATAGTTTTGGCAATAGTTTCCCAATATCATTTTTTTGATGAAAGTTAGGTGTATATAAACTATCACATGTAAATACGATAAATGGAGGCAACCATCGAGTACGATGATGTGACGACAATGGGCCATGAATTAAGTTTTTAAATGCTTAACCACCAAAACCAAACTCCAATAGATGTTTAAAACGCTAATACGAAGCCACGAAGGGTAACTTACATATTGAAGGTTTTTAAGCGTTGATCATTGGTTTTATATACAGAAGCTATATTTTTATTACGTTTACGTTCTAGTCAGGTATAGCCGTTAAGATAAAGCAAAAACCTTCTATCGGATAAAATGTATTTTGCTTTCTCCCCGATGACTCTAACCCTGCTTAATAAAGATCACCTTATTTTAATTATTTTCCCAAAATTAACATTTTTATGACTGTTTTCTCTATTTTAGTATTTTACACCACAGTAAGATTGTCTTATAGAGAGAAGAAGAGTGCTAACGTAATAAGTAGTATGTTCTGACAACATAAATTCCCATAACTAATGTGATATACCCTTTTAATTATTTTCCCAAAATTAACATTTTTATGACTGTTTTCTCTATTTTACACCACAGTAAGATTGTCTTATAGAGAGAAGAAGGGTGCTAACGTAATAAGTAGTATGTTCTGACAACATAAATTCCCATAACTAAATGTGATATGCAAAAGGGTTCAAGTAAATTCATTTGAAATACAACAATAGACTCTATCAAAATATTTGTTTTCTTCAAAATATTTGTTAAAATATGGAAAAAGAGTGAATAAAGCTGGAAAGGACAAGTGGAGAAAGAGAAGACACCTGTATGCAAAGGTGTCACACATGAAGCCCAACTCCTCAAATTCCAGTATTTCAAAAAGACTTTGGTTCCTTTTTATTCTTCTTTTTCTCCATTTTAAATTCCAAATTGGAATCTAAAGTGTTTTATATCTTGACTAAAGATTTATATCGTGTACAGTTGAAAATATACGGTTTCTAACTGAAAAAAAAAAAGTAAAAAATTTAGACGACACACACATTGCAACAAGTTTACGTTGAGTTCTGTCACAAACCCTTTGTTTACGATATAATATCTGAATAATCTAGATTGATCAGGAGTTTTGATTTCTGATGTAGAAGAGAAGACTGAATAGTTTCCCATGACAAAAAGAAAATCTCATAAATAAAGCATGAAAAGATAAACCTATCAAATCAAATTAATTCAGTTTTGGAAGAAAAAAAAACTAGAGAGAAAAAGTCAAAACAACATGACATCGGAATAGAAGTCCTTTGTGACTTCATTGGTGATGCAATCAGTAACAGCAATACAATTACACACAGTTGGCCGATTTAGAACCGCCTAAACTCCATTAATCAAAATAAGAATCATATCCCATTGAATAAAAATAAAATCTTGTTCAAATATGATTCATTCTATTATCAATGCATTTAAAAACATATACTAATAGACTAATGGTAGCTAAATAATAGTATCACATGTTTGTCTCGGGTAATCAAGACAACTCCTTCAATTGCTTAGCTAATTGTATTTCGACTGTCAATTGAATGAAATTCGAAAAGAAACAGAAAGTTTTTTTTTCTTTATTTTTTTGGTGGACTTACCTTTGATACAGAGTTTTAAATTAATTTTAATCCTACGGTCCACAAAGATAAATCCAACGAATCTAATACATAATCGGAAACTAAAATTAAATAAGAAGAGGAAAAAAAAAGAGATTTAAAAAGCGAAGAAAAGATTCGAAAAAGAGATGGACCAGAACGGCGGTTTATTCAGACGTCAGCAGCACTAACTTAGAAGGAGAAAGCATTGTCTTCTTCCTTCCTTCTATCTCTCCTTTCCTCTTCCTTCTTCCAAATTCTGCCTGACGCGTTTTGTTTCTCCTTTGTTTCTGGTCCTCTCACGATTACAAATACAACACACGCTTATCTCTCTCTCTCTCTACTCTCTAGAAGCTTAAAGTCTTTCCTTTTGCGTTTCTTGTGGGATTTGAATTTTCTCACCGACGATTTTTCTTTTGCTTAAGGAAAGTTCTTGATTTTGCGCTCCGTGTTTAAGGGTTTTGAATTTCTCTCCGAATTACTAGCAACCACCTATCTGATTCGTGCTCTCGCTCATCGTGATTTCTCAAAGATTTAACTTTTAATTTTTTAAAGTTTAGAACTTTGGAGAATCCGTTCCTCGTGATCATCACTTTCAGTTTTGAGTTCTCTAGGATTTCTATTTCCAGGATTTCTCCGTCTAATTTAGGAATGAGGAAGCCCAAGTTATCGAAACTCGAGAGGTTGGAGAAATTCGACATGTTCGTCTCTCTCAGCAAGCAGAGATCGGTTCAGATACTAATGGCGGTGGTATTACTCTACATGCTCCTCATCACATTCGAAATCCCACTCGTCTTCAAATCCGGGCTCAGCACTTTGTCTCAGGATCCGTTAACCCGACCCGAGAAGCACAATAGCCAGCGGGAGTTGCAAGAGAGACGAGCTCCGAGCCGACCCTTAAAGAGCTTGCTTTTCCAGGAATCAGAATCGGAAGCACCGACTCAGGGACGTAGAAGAAGGACCCGGATCCTGTCAAGTTTGAAATTTGACCCGGAAACGTTCAACCCGAGTAGCAAAGACGGGTCGGTGGAGCTCCACAAATCCGCTAAAGTAGCTTGGGAAGTTGGTGGAAAGCTATGGGAAGAGCTCGAGTCGGGAAAAACACTAAAAGCATTGGAGAAGGAGAGGAAGAAGAAGAAGACTGAGGAACACGGGTCAAGCTCATGCCCTCTCTCGGTTTCCTTAACCGGGTCTGATCTCTCAAACCGTGGTAACCTCATGGAGCTTCCATGCGGATTAACTCTCGGATCACACATTACAGTAGTTGGGAAGCCACGAGCTGCTCACTCGGAGAAGGACCCGAAGATATCGATGTTGAAACAAGGAGATGAAGCTGTGAAGGTTTCACAGTTTAAGCTCGAGCTTCAGGGTTTGAAAGCAGTGGAAGGGGAAGATCCACCTCGGATCCTCCATCTGAATCCAAGGCTTAAGGGTGATTGGAGTGGTAAGCCCGTGATTGAGCACAACACTTGTTATAGAATGCAGTGGGGCTCTGCACAAAGATGCGAAGGATGGAGATCAAGGGATGATGAAGAAACTGGTTAGTATGTTTTGAAAAGCATTTCTCTTTCGTATGTTGTTGTAATTGCTTGATGCTAATTAGTGGGAATGGTTTGTAGTTGATGGCCAGGTTAAGTGTGAGAAATGGGCTCGAGATGATAGCGTTACATCTGAAGCAGAGTCTAGCAAGGCGGCGACATGGTGGCTTAGTCGATTAATAGGGCGGAGCAAGAAAGTAACTGTTGAGTGGCCATTTCCATTCACAGTGGGCAAGCTTTTCGTGCTTACACTTAGTGCTGGACTGGAAGGTTACCACGTTATTGTCGATGGGAAGCACATCACTTCCTTCCCTTATCGAACTGTAAGCGATGTTTTGAACTTTGCTTAAAAGCTTGTTGTTGGTCTGGTTCAGTAATTGGCATGAAAGTGATCGTTGCTGTTCTTTGGCTATATATGAAGGGATTTACGCTTGAGGATGCTACTGGCTTAACCATAAACGGGGACATAGATGTTCATTCGGTTTTCGCTGGCTCACTCCCGACCTCGCACCCTAGTTTTTCTCCTCAGAGGTATCTCGAGCTCTCAAGCAATTTGCAAGCTCCATCACTTCCTAAAGAGCAAGTTGATATGTTCATTGGCATCCTTTCTGCTGGTAACCATTTTGCTGAGAGAATGGCTGTGAGGAAGTCGTGGATGCAACACAAACTAGTTAAATCTTCTAAAGTGGTTGCTCGCTTCTTTGTTGCACTGGTAAGTTGTATCTTGGTCTTGATCTTGTATGTTAAAACATAAGAGAGCTAAACTCGTTCGTTTTTGTTGGGACAGCATTCGAGGAAGGAAGTGAATGTGGAGCTAAAGAAGGAAGCTGAGTTCTTTGGGGACATAGTTATAGTCCCATACATGGATAGTTACGACTTGGTTGTCCTTAAAACCGTTGCAATCTGCGAGTATGGGGTGAGTGAGCTGGTTTCTAAGAATCAAACACTTGATGTTGTGTGTATTCAGTTGTTTCAGTATTGGTAAAAAGAAGTTCTCTGTTGTCTGTTTTGTTGCTAGGCTCATCAGCTAGCTGCTAAATATATCATGAAGTGCGATGATGATACATTTGTACAAGTAGATGCGGTCCTTAGTGAAGCCAAGAGAACACCTGCGGATAGAAGTCTGTACATTGGCAACATCAATTATTATCACAAACCTCTCCGCCAGGGTAAATGGGCTGTTACATATGAGGTAAAAAGTTTAAATCTTTGATGGCTTCAAGAATCATTTGTATCCGCTTGTTTCTCATATGAGATCAGAAGTTAATATTTATATGTTATGTTTCTCCAGGAATGGCCAGAGGAAGATTATCCACCTTATGCTAATGGTCCTGGCTACATCTTATCAAGCGATATCTCTCTCTTCATCGTAAAGGAGTTTGAGAAACACAAATTAAGGGTATATGCCGCAACTAACGAATTGAAAACAGAGGCATATGTATAATTATAGCTATATTTAACTCTGTTTTTTTATCTTTCTTTCTCTCTTATTCTTGATGATACTGCAGATGTTCAAGATGGAAGATGTGAGTGTGGGAATGTGGGTAGAACAATTCAACAACGGAACAAAACCGGTTGAATACATTCACAGCATCAAGTTTTGTCAGTTTGGTTGCATAGAGAATTACTTGACCGCGCATTACCAGTCCCCGAGACAGATGATTTGCTTGTGGGATAAGTTGGTTTTGACTGGAATACCTCAGTGCTGCAACATGCGATGACACAAACCTAAACCAATCTGTTTCTCTTTGGTTTGTAAAAGGAAGTAGAAATCCCAAGAGCTTTTTTGGTTTAGCATTTTTATAGCTTGTAACTTTGGTTGTAGTATATCATCCTCTTTGATCTTGGGGAACAAACTCGTAAAATAGATTTAATATTCATATTCATTCATTTTTTCTTCTTCTTAATTTGGTTTTCCCTTTCATATTCTATGCATTCGTATTGATTTTCAGAGTTTACTATTTCAAACGATGATGATGCAACACAATGTTTCATGTTTGTCAGTGAAAGAAAAAATGTAGAGCATACTATAGCATTCCAGAACAAGCGTAGCCTTCTGATTTGGATAAAAAGGACAATACTTACAGTAAACAGATTAAAAAAAAGCAGTCAGATTATTTTTGATGATCGAAACTAAAATATTAGTTGTGTCCATGGTGTTAGCTAAAACGACAGCTGCTTCCACAAGATGCTGCAAGAATCATAGTTTTCTTTGGACCAGACCTTTGAGAAAGTCGAAACTGTAGTTGGACAGAGATTACATTTACCCCATGTTAGTCTTAATATGTAAAATGCAATGTTCATCCATTAGTCTATTAAACAAATGCTCGAGAAATTACCTATTGCCATCAGGGTGAAGCTCACACATTTGATGGTCATCTCCAATAGCCTTCAAATATCCCGAAGAAGTCATTCCCTGGAAGTTTTAGGAAGATACAAAAAAATGTTGTATTTGATAATTTTTAAGAAAGCATAAAAACCTAAACTGTAAAACCACCTTACCTGAATAGTCACAACATTTTGAACAACTTTGTCCCCGACTCTGTCTTCAACAATCACTTTTTGCTCGCTGCACATGTGTTGTTCACACGGTAAAGCTTGTATCCTTAAAACTCAATGCGGATATATTAAGAGAATCCTATACAGTTACAAGTCAATAAGAGCTTACACATTAAGTAGAATGTATAGTTAATTATCCTACATTAATTATTGATACGTAACACATTCTTTTGTTTGTTGTTTTAAACGATATTAGCTGCTGCAGGCAAATACCACACTGCATATAGTCAACTAACAAAAGTCATTCTAGCCAATCGAATGTATAATAATAATGCGTAGCGGCTAGAGATCGCCACTGGAGCATTTTCAGATACATCCTAGTTGGCAACGTTGAGGAGCCAACTAGTTTTCAATAGACACAAATCTGCTGAACAAAACATCAAAACCAGTTCAGATCAAGATAGCAGAAACCATTCAGTGGCAACAAGCACACAGAAAAATGCAGTCCAATAGATAACCGTCACCTGTGAAGCCATGTCCTGTAGTAAAGCTGCTCGAGAGATTTAAATCCTGCAAAGTGATTCAAATCCTGTAAAAGTGCTGTGCGATGACGTGGAATGATTATATGAGCTCAGAACCTTATAATAAGACTTTCATTTCCCTTACACTCTGGTCTCATAGATTATTAATCAACAGATGTTTTGTTTTGGCGTAAAAGTGATAAAGACACTCACAAAAAGAAGCAACATAGTAAAAATATTTAAGCAGCCTCCAAGATCAGAGATTTACTTTACCTCGTTTCATGAGTAGATCGAAGAATGCTTCAAATTTGTGAAAGAAGGCGCCAAGAATTTCTTCTCTTTTAAATAGGTCTGATGCGGGAGACAGGTCTCTTAGTACTGCATTCAAGCATGTGGTCGGTTGGTCGTTGTCTACATTCAGTCCAATACCTGCAAGAAGAAGCGGTTCCATCATTTACAGCTTAAACTAGACGAAGAACAGATGAAGCAACAAGACAACAAGCAACAAGCAACGCTGCTTCTAAAAGATAAGCTTATAAGAGTCATCAACTTCTAAAGAGTAAAAGACTAGAGAGTAATGTCCATTACCAATACTGACATTGAACTTGTTTGATCTATATGTAGAGGTACACAAAATGCCTCCAATCTTAAGGCCATTCAAGTAGATATCATTCGGCCACTTAATTTTAACGTCAATGTAAGGGAAACCCTGAAATCGATGAACTTGGAATTAGCAAAAACCCAAGAGGTGTAAAGGATTCAAGAACACACACCTTCTTGTCACAAACAGATTTCACAGCCTCCGTGACAGCTATAGATACCACATACTGTATCAAAGGGATAACTCTACCATCTTCTATTTCTAGAGTAAAAGAAAACATAAGACAACCCTTTGGAGACTCCCACACATTCTTTGACCTGCCTGCATTCACACTCACACACAAGGTTTCATGTGTTCGAATTTGCAAATTCTAATAAGTAATAGCTAGCTAATATCTAATCCAAAATTGTTAAAAGGCTATTACCTCTGCCCTTGAATTGGGTTTCTGTGACACAAACTGTACCAATAGGAAGCTCACAGAAGTTGCTGGAACTGTAAGAAACGGATTACAACACGCAGAGGGAATTAAGAGTTTGATTAAGAGACGGAACGGAGATGCTTACGGAGAAACAACATCGTGAGTGGAAGACAAGCGCGGAGACCAAATGAGAAATCGGCCAAAACGATCGGTTGAAATGGAGTCCATGAACAAGGAGAAATCGAAGGAATTGTCATCTTTGACTAACAAAGCCTCAGATTCTAAAAAAACTGAAACTTTGGTATTATCTACGAGCTTAAGCACTTTCTCCTTCTTCAAACGCGTCGCTATTTCGGTTTCCACGGAGGATTTCCCATAGAAAACCATGCTACACGAAGCATCACCGTCGTCCATTGCTAAATGCAAGAAGAAATTCAGAAGCTAAATCACAGTTGACGTCACAGTTCTTGGCTACAAGAAATAGTCGACGTCCTTTTCTTCGAAAGCCTTTTTCCGAGAAGCCCATAAAGTACTAGTGTTGGGCCTCAATTGTTCCATTCAATATTCTCTAAGTAAATGGTCTTTTACGGTTATTCGTTATTTTCTCAAACCAAAATATTGAATGGAACAATTGTCTTACTCTGACTGTCAAACTTGTTTATCCGAGATTAATTTCCTTTCAAAAGTTAATACTATGGGTATTTCATGTCAAAACCAATGAGAATCTTACAAAAGCAATATTAATAAGTAACTGAATTTTCTTGGTAATAAATCAGTATATATGTCTAATAATACGTGATAATAAATCAGTATATATGTCTAATAATACGTGATACGTAAACAATTGTATATATAAACTTATGAAGAGTGTGCATGCAGAATGAGAATCATATTAAATCATCAATACTATCCTCAGAAAATGGAGAAAATGATGTTGACGAAAGTTGTTCTACTTGCCTTCTTGTTGTCTCTATCATGTGAGTCCATGCATCTTACAACTTTAAATTTATAAACATTGGAATAGTCAAGATTCTTTAGCATGATTATCTATATATATATATATGTGTGTGTGTATTTGATATAGGTGCGATATTGGTGGGAGAAGCAAGAGATGTAACGATACAACGTGGAGCAGGGCCTTGCAACAACGACAATACTTGCCATAATCATTGTCCGGGTTGTGCTATCACACAATGTATTTTCACCCAATGTATTTGTTTACGTTGTAACCCTCCACAACCAGATTTACGTGTTAAATATCATCTGTAAACTTATTTGATTATTTCTAGTTGTTGTCCAAATATGTGATAACAGAAATAATTTTAAACAATCTTAAAGGGTATACTTTTTTACTTAATCATATCTACGTCATTTTTGCAGTGATCAACGATTGGAAAAATATGCCTCTTATTTATTTCAAAGATCATTTTTATCTTTGAAAGATTAGTATTAAAAATGTTAGTCAAATACATAATACAACACAAACCTCACATACGAGGATGGGCTTACCAAAAAGAGCAAAGACACGAGCTACACCTAACATAAAGGGCATACTCAACTTCATTCTTATCTAGCCATACTATGCAAACAAAACAACGAAGATTAAGAACTCAAACAAATGAACTCGAAATTATTGTTTTTACTTTTTAGTGATGATAGTGACTCTGGAGCATTTTACTTTTATTTTATTCAAAATTTAATTTTTTTTTTTTTTTAGAAACAATGTGGTTTTTATGATTCGACGTGACTTTTTACAATCAATACCAAATTTACCATCTAGTAAAACGAGTAAATTCTGATTCATTACAATACAGATATACTAATATTATATATCGGAGCATATTAGTATATGTTTGAATGATTCCTTAATATTAGTATATTTGAAAGTATGTCAAGATATTTGTGAAAACTGAAAAGAATAGATGTATAATACTAAAAATGATCACAAAAAATAAAATTCATGTTGACCAAAATTAAAATTTAGGATCTAAAACTGAAATGAACGCAATGTTTAATTATTACTATATATCAGTTGAATGAATCTAAATTGATTGCTAATAACTTAAATATCATGTTGAATTGTTGACCAAGACGGGATATAAAACTGGAATGAATCCAGAGGAAGAGAAAAAAAAAAATCAACATTATCAAAACGGAGAACATGGCGTCGCGAAAAGTACTTCTTTCATGTGAGCCAATCTTTTAACTTTGACTTATCACATTTTCATAATATTCTTTTAATTTTTACATGATATATATAGATGCCCAAAACTTGGTTTGATTTTAATTGAATTGAGTTATTTTTGTATAATTTCATTTGTTAAGCAAAGCGAAAAAGAAATGAAAGCTAGGGGGTGTTATTGGATATTGTATTTAAAATGAACTGAAATTGAATTACAATCATGTGTTATTCAATTAAGATTTCAAATCTGGTTTTAAAATTTACTGTTATTCGATATGTGATTTGTAATCTATCATTAATAGATTTTCAATTCCAGTGTTATTCAATCAAGATTTCAAATCCAAATTTAAAATCAAGTGTTATTCAAAAGTAAATGACTTTAAAAATCTTTTGTTTATTGAGTCATTTGAAATGAATTCCAATGGAGTTTCATGAGTAAATTATTTAAAACAGAATCCAAGCTATATTGCAGAGATTTTAGAATTAACTCCTATANTGCACTCAAGCAGGGGGAGAAGTAGGATTGGCCTGATGCAATATGCTTGATGTGATCTAAAGTTAGCTGCAGGTGTTAAGCTAATTTATTCTTCTGTTTGGAGTGTGTTGTTTGTTGCACAATAGGTTGTTTGAGATGCACAAACTAAGCTAAAAAGGGAGAGAGATGTGTGTGTGTGCAAACTGAAGTTGAATTAAGTATGACGAGAATGAGTTTCTCTTTATTCACATGATCCTGATGATCTATGATTAAGGGAGAGTTTGAAGATAATCAAGGAATAGAAGACGGCGTCAAAAAACAAACCTGCAGTTCTTTGAGTCACACACGAAATTGAATGTGTGACACATCAACAATCAGATGGCTGTTTCAGCAAGGTACGCAAGTTACAACTCAATCATCAAGGGGGAGATTGTTAGTTTATTTATGATGTTGCTGAGTTGTGTAACTACTTAATCATGTTATGATACATCACCTGAGACACATGAAGCAGAGTCACCGGATCAGATTAAGCAGATTAGTAACAAGATCTTCGACAGAGATAGAGTTTTTGAGACATGATTGAAAGTTGAAGATCATCAAAGTTNGATTATAAAACCTATAGAATTGATTTTAAATATATGATTGAATAACACCCCCCTAATCTTTTTTTTGCCGGAACACTAAAAAAACTAGTACTAATATGCCTTTCCAAAAACAATAATGTGATTTTACTTAATTATGCGAACGCCTTGTTATACCCTTTTGTTACTCTTATAGTGAACCAATAATTAAAAATCTCTTATATTATATGTTACTTGAAGGTTTGTTGGTGGCTAAAGCATTGGAGGGATATGCAAAAGTTAGGGGAGACGTGAAAGATGTATCGATATAACCTGGAGGATCTTGCAAGAACGACAAAACTTGTCGTGCTGCTTGTCCAGGTTGTGCCATAACTCAATGTATATTCCAGCAATGTGTTTGCGATCGGTGTAACCCTCCACAGCCAAATTGATTTGGTAGCGAAGTAAGAACTAGTGGAGAAGTGAGAGATGCAACGATTGGACGTGGAGGACAAACTTGCGATGACGACAACATTTTGTAGAGTATATTGTTACAGGTTTTAGATACAACATAAAGATGATGATGTATGTCGGTATTATGAAGAAGTTGATATAGGAAGTGTCACACAAAGTGTCATGTGTGTGACACAAGGATGAGTTATCACGAGAGCAACAAGCGACGCAAGGATGCTGATGTGGCGTTAGGGTCTTAGTTAGAA